>JBBPOD010000014.1:0-55397 GCA_038091255.1 Tylopilus intermedius | reverse complement strand
GTGGCTATGTAGTCTCCGGACTTAAAAACCTCGTCTCTGGACGAATAAACATCTTTCCTTCTGTGCAAAGGTCACCTGCCCATGTGCAGGTTCATTCTCAGTCGCTTGCAGATGACCCATGTGTTGTCCTCAGTCGTCTCTCCCTAGCCTGAGTCCGGACTTTGTTAGGTCCGGAACCTCTGTTTCTCCTTTGTCCTTCTCTCGCCAACCTACGTCTTGACCCTGTCATCTCTCCGCTCGCCATCTGTGTCAATCCGTTCCCCATCCGCTCCAGATCTGCTTCAATCCGGACCACTTCCCGCTCCCCATCACTTCAGATCCACTTTATAGCGTCCGGAGTAGCATTGCCCACTCCTTTCGTATCATATGAACCCTCGGACGCTTCCATTGTGTCCGCACTCGCACCCCTTTCTTGCATCCCCACAAAGGATCACCGTTACTATAGCAAGGGCACTCTCCTCTGCTTGCTTGTGCATCCCCACCTTGGACCTTCAATCAATAATTTCATATCAACCTCTGTTTGTTGTCATCCTTTTGTATGCCATGCATTCAGGACTGGCCACAGCACCAAAAAGTTGTCTTCCAATCACAAAGTTGTGGGAAGGTCATTGGCCAGGTGCTCGCAAATGCAAAGAACTGCTCACCAAGCTGACAAGCACCATGGACAAAGCTATAAGGAAAATTAAGAGCAACAGTCCTGCAGTTCCTATAACACAAGGTATCGCACCAGCAGCATTGGAATCCAGATGGTCCCTAGTTTCTTACTCAGGCTTGTAATCATTGACCATGAATTGTCCCCTAAAGATAAAGCCAAGGCGAATCAGCTGTTCACAAATTCGAGCTCTATGCATCGCCCCCCTATTGCTTCACCTTATTGAATAGATTATAGGGAGTACATGCACCTGATAATGATGTCTGCTGACTTATGGTGGACTGTAGCCCAACGTAACTGGTCGATGTCTTGCAAGAGAGGGGGCATGACGAGAGTGAAGGTGTTAGACCTTCCAACTTGTCCAGTTATCCCATTTATTCCAGTCCACAGCCGATGGGTGGCAAATCCGGCCCGCCTAGTTCCCCCACATCCATTAATTTGCCATCACCATCCATTTCAAACATGGAAACAACCCAGCAGCAGCAGGATCATCGGGGTGTCAATAGATACACTTCCGGTTCGCAACCCAGCTCACTGCTGTATGCCACATATGAAAACTCAGGCATAGATCCAACCTGGTATAACTTGGATGTTGGATATACCCATGTGTCAACTGCACCACCAACTTCTTTATTCCCTGCCCTAGGCCTGCCATTTTTGGGGCTTGATTACATTTGAAATTTTAATACCAACAGATACTTGACGATTCTCTCTGGCAGCCATTTGACGCTGGTGCATTTGGAATTGACCTGAAACTTCCATTGTTTGGTGATTCTTCTTCAGATCTCCATGATGGGAAGCCATCTCCACCCCAATTCTACCTTAAGACTAGTATCTACTAACACTGGCTTGCAGTCGCACTAGTTTACTATGTGGCTATATTAGCATAATTAAATACATTATTCTCTGACATCACACATCATTCATGACCTTGCTGACCAACTATCTTGTGAGCCATTTGAACATTTGCACCATCTGTCCCTTTATTTTCAAGTTTTCACAACTGATTGCTATGCACCAGGTCATATCCAACTACATCGCACTTTGCAGCTTACCATGGCTACCCTAGGCATTCTCACTGTTCCAGCTAGAAGTTGCACAGCAGGCTAGCCTTTGGTGTTATGCATTGAGACAAAAGAAAATTGCCATGGAAAACCTGCTCAATGTGCAGAAGATACTAGAGAGTCTTCAGGAAGTATTTGCACAGCACCTTTCCACAGAGACCATTGAGGGTGCTCACACATGATTCTTGTCTGGAATAAGACCTACAACTACTCCAGAAGCTCATTATCTCTTAACGATCAGTCATATGAATAGTATCCATCCATGTTACAACTTATGCAAACCGTGGTACTCTTTTTCCTATCTGGCTTCTAACATTCCTTGACCAGTGATTGGTCACCACATTGTACAATTTCTCTCTCCATTTCCATTCACTGTCCAGATCGTATGATTATGCCTATTTCCCTTTGTTTACTCTTGGTTTCCTTTCTTGTCTTGGTCTGTGCATTCTTCTCTTGACTACTTAAACCGTTTCATCTTATTGTATCGTCTCTAAGCTAGTCTTTGCAAATATAATGCTAGCCTCACTTTCACAAACCTCAGAAAGGCTCACCAAGCCTCCTTGACTTCTCTAAGACTTTGTCTTGCTTCTGAAGGAGACACTTCTACCTTTCAGAAAACCTCTGACAAAGGAAGACCCTCTGAATCCCCAACCATTGCTAGCTTTCATCATACGACCGCCACCACAGTCATAACAAAAGACTAGCTTTCCTTTACGAGGCTATCCTCGCATAGTCCTCCAACATTCTTCCCAAGAAACCTGCCATCAACTCTCGTTGGTTCATACCACGAGAACAACCCACCGAACCCTTTGAACCATCTGAACCTATGAACACCCCCCTTGAAACACAAGACACTGACGACGTCCTCCCAGGACAGTTCAAACAAGACAACACTCTCAGAATCTCCACTGAACTAAGCCACAAACTATCCAGGGCAATAAGCATTCCCAGAGTTCCCACTCTCCCATCCCCCACTCCAAAGATGACACAACCCATCTTTTCCCTTGAACAACTCCCCTTCAGCAACCTACAACCATTCAAGTACCCCCCAATCCAATTCCCTGAACCTACTAGACCCCTATGACCCTCCACACACTGGCACCCTCCGACCAAAAACAACCAAGCCTGCCATGACCACCGTAAAAGCAACTGAGCTGCGCATTGGCACCCCAGAAAACTTTGATGAAACCCCCGCCAAAGCCATCGCATTCATAAACACTGTACAATTCTATCTGCTCGTCAATGCAGCAGTATACAACGATGACAACAAACAGATCACTTTTGCCCTATCCTATATGACTAAAGGAACTGCGCTCACCTGGACAACCACCTTCCAAGAAAAGGCCATCTTGGGAATGGCCATCACCTTGGGAACATGGGTGGACTTTGTAAAAGAGTTCAAAAAAACCTTTGAAAAGCAAGACACTAAAGCCGACGCCATCGCATGGCTGTCAACCAAATGAGTCCGAAGCAAAAAGGACAAACATGGAAGGACCACATTCAAACCTCCCCTCGAAACGTACATCTCTGAATTCCAGAACTACACTCAAAGAGCTGGAATGATTGCAGCTGAATTCGACAGTGTCCTAATTGGATTCTTTAGTGAAGGAATCCCCACCCCCCTCATGCACTGCATCTATGGAATGGACACCATTCCCTCCACCATCAATGACTGGTATGAAAGGGCCAGACAATTCCATGCTCAATGGCTAAGAGCCAACGACGTGGAAGATTGAAACTGAAACCCCCAAAGAACATACTACCACTCCACCACTACCCCCACTCCCGCCAAAGACCCAAATGCCATGGACGTCGACGCCATTCACATCTCAAAATTAACCCCAGAAGAACGAAAGAGATGTGTTGAACAAGGGCTCTGCTTCCGCTGCAGGAAAAAGGGACATTTCTCTACTGCCTGCCCCACCTTCCCCTCTGGCTCGACTAAACGAGTCCAGAAGACAACCAAAGAAGAACCCTTGCCTAAATTAGTAAAAACCGAAGACAAAGAAGAAGGCAAAGAAGTGGTTGGAAGGATCACTTTCTCCACCCCCCTCATCAACTTGGATTTTTAAAAGGGAGAGCTCCACCAATGCAGACCTCTCCCCCTCTCTTTACTTGTGCCACTGTAACTGTACGAACTAAATCTATGCAAATCCCAGTACAAGTTATTTCCCCCACACACACCTTAAAAGTCATCGACACCAGAGCCCTCATAGACAGCGGTGCAGAGATCTCCTGCATTGACTGGAACTTCATAAAGAAACACAACCTCCCAACTACCTGCCTTGACAACCTGATCCTTGTATGAAACATAGACCAGTCCACGAACAAATGAGGAAATATCACCCACACCTGCGACCTTTTTCTTAACATCGAAGGGATTGCTCAACAAGGAACCTTCTATGTCATGCACTGTGGGAATGAAAACATCATTCTAGGACTCCCCTGGCTACTAGTACGGAAAGCCAACCCAACTATTGACTGGGCTAGGCAAACAATCACACTATCCGAATCCATTGATGAGTCAAAAACCCTCTTTCAACTCCATTCAAAGGACATAGACTGACACAACAAATCTTTCTGGAAACCTACCCCACCCCCACCCTGACACTACAATGTCTTCCCAGAAGTAGATGATCACCTCTATGAATACCTAGACTATGAAAGGGAAGATCAATTCCTCATATGAGCATACCGAGCCTACTCCACCAATAGACTCATTAAATATGGATCGCGTTTCGCCCCTGCCCACACTATCGCGAAGTTAACCACTGCCACTCAACTGGCGGTGGAGGCGGAGCAAAACAAGCCAAAAGCCATCCTCCCTCCCGAATATGCTGGCTTCACCAAAGTCTTCAATGGACCCTCTGCAGGACACCTTCCCCCAATTCGACCCTATGATCACGAGATAAACATGAAGGAGTCCTTCACCCCCAAGATAGGAAAGCTTTACCCTCTCTCCCCTGACAAGAAGAAGGCAACAGATGATTTCCTTGAAGAAAACCTAAAAGCTGGAAAAATCCGCCCCTTGAACTCCCCACAAGCATTCCTGTTCTTCTTCGTAAAGAAGAAAGACAGAAAACTCTGACTGTGCCAGGACTACCAATATCTCAATGAACATACCACCAGAGATGCCTACCCCCTCCCCCTTATCGGTGACCTCATCAATAAACTAAAAGACACGAAAACCTTTACCAAGTTTGACGTCCGATGGGGATACAACAATGTCAGAATCAAAGATGGACACCAATGGAAGGGGGCCTTCCTTACCCACAAAGGCCTCTTCAAACCAATGGTCATGTTCTTTGGAATGACCAATTCCCCTGCTACCTTCCAACGATTCATGAACGACTCCTTCTGCGATATGATTGCGGAAGGGTGGCTGATCGTTTATATGGACGACCTTCTCATCTTTTCCCCCGATGACGAGACCCATACAGAATGCATGTGTCATGTCCTCCAATGAATGGAAGAACTCAACCTCCACCTACGACTAGAAAAATGCACTTTTGCTGCCAAAGAAGTTGAATACTTAGGAATGATCATCAACCTGGAGAACTTGCCATGGATCCCGTCAAACTTGAGGGAATCGCCAACTGGCCCACCCCCACCTCTGTCAGACAAGTTAGATCTTTCTTAGGATTTGCCAACTTCTATAGGTGATCCATTGCCAACTACTCTCTCATTGCTTGCCCCCTCATCGATCTCACAAAGAAAAACCAACCCTGGTCCTGGACCAAAGCATGCGCAAATGCCTTCAACCAACTTAAACGACTCTTCCTCACCAAACCTATCCTCAGACTCCCCGACCTATCCGCCCCGTTCGCCATCGCCACCAATGCATCCAAATATGTGTCTGGAGGAATCCTTCTACAAACTGACACCAATGGTGACTGGCATCCAGTCTCCTACCTCTCCCAGTCGTTCGGGAATGTGGAATGGAACTATGACATCTATGACAGGGAACTGCTCGCTGTAATCCAAGGCCTGAAAGCCTGGTGACATTACCTACACAGATCACCATTCCCCATTCAGGTGTTCACCGACCACAAAAACCTTACATATTTCCGACAACCCCAAAATCTAAACCGTCAACAAGCATGATGGCTCTTGGACCTTGCAGACTACAACCTAAAAATGATCCATGTCCCCAGATCACAACTCAATGGCCCCAACGCGCTGTCCCGCCGACCGGATCATCTTCCCCCATCTGATCTTGACAATGAAGGAGTCACCCTCCTTCCCCCCTCACTCTTCATCCAAGTCATCGACGCTGCCCTTGCTCACCATATATCCTCTCAGTCCAAAGACAACCCTTTTGTCTTAAAAGCCCTCCAAGCATTACAGGAGGAAATCCCACCTGCATTCCGTTCTCGACTCTCCGACTGGCAAATGATGGATGGCATCCTCACCTACCAGAACTGCATATATGTTCCAGCAGATCTTGGCCTGCGAAAAAGCATCCTCCAAGGTACCATGACCACGAGTCTGTGGGTCATCCTGGCTACCTCAAGACAAGGCAACTCATTTCCGCCGACTACTGGTGGCCAGGATTGGCCCAGTTTGTCTGCAAGTACATGGAGGGCTGTGCCACTTGCCAAAAATCCAAAGTCAATACACATCCAACAGTTCCCCCTCTCACCCCCATCCCGTCCTCTGTGCAACGTCCCTTCCAACAGATCTCCTGTGACCTCATCACCAACCTTCCCCCTTCCAATGACTTCGACTCTTTACTGGTTGTGGTTGACCATGGGCTTACTAAGGGGGTAATTCTCTGTCCAACCAAGAAAGCAATAACTGCAGAAGGAATAGCTACCCTCTTTTTCCACAAAGTTTACTCCCGATTCAGATTATATAACAAAATTATCTCTGACCAAGGACCCCAATTCGCATCCACCTTCGCCAAAGAACTCAGAAAACTCCTTGGATACACCCTCTCCCTATCTACAGCCTATCACCCACAATCCGATGGAGAAACTGAACGGGTCAACCAAGAAGTCGAAACTTACCTTCGGATCTTTTGCGGAAATGACCCAACCTCATGGTCCTCCCACATCTCCCACGCTGAGTTCACTCACAATCACCACCCTCACTCCATCACTGGGAAATCACCATTTTATCTCATGATGGGATACGAACCGAGAGTCATCCCTTCCATACTCCCCGCTACCCATCTTCCCACAATCGAAACTCACATCAAAGCCCTCTCCGCTGCACGAGATGAAGCCCTTGCCGCCCACAAACTTGCCAGACAAGTTATGGCCTCCCAAAGCAAACAAGGCTTCACCCCATTTACCAAAGGAGAAAGGGTGTGGCTAGAAGCCAGGAATCTCAAACGAGATCTTACCCACCCTGAACTGGCTCCAAAATGAGAAGGACCATTCGAAATAACCCACATTCTATCACTGCTCTCTTATCACCTCAAACTCCCCAAAACATGGAAGATACACCCTGTGTTCCACGCCTCTCTCTTATCCTCCTATCGGGAAAACTCCGTGTACGGCCCAAACTTCCCAAAACCTCCACCTGACCTTATCAAAGAAGAAGAGGAATACAAAATCGATCGGATCTTATGCCATTGCAGAACCCCATCCAACTGATACTTCCTGATCCGATGGAAAGGATATTCAGCCAAAGAAGACTCTTGGGAAAAAGAATCAAACCTCTCCCACACACGAATCATCCTCACTGAATACAAAAAGGCACACCCCCACGCCTTTCCCCCTTCAAACCAAACTGCCACCATCTGCTCCATCGTTACAATCATGCCCTGCAACACTCCCCCCTTTGAACTTAACCTTGGAAAATGTTTCCCATTATATGAACCCACTCCACTTCCCATTTCTGCTCCTATTTCCCCACTGCCCACTGATTCTACCTTCTCTACACAGTTGTCCATCACAACAACGACTACCATCTCTTCTTGGCCCGACTCCCCATCCTCAACCGATCCCAATCTGGGATGGGAAAGAGACCACATCGCTACCCCCCCTTGCCAACCTGTCCAAGCCGTGGACATTCCCCTCTTTGCCTACGTCCAACACCCCAATGGCTTGGACATGGAACAAATCCACGTGCTCAACACCCACCTCCTGGAACCCTCCATGTACGCACCCATCACAAACCACCTTGAATAGGGATCTGCCCTCTTCATCTTGTATCATGCCCACATTAAGGCTGCACAACTTCCCTCCACCACCCCCAGAGAAAGAGCTGTCAGGCATAACATAATGTGCGACCTTCACTTGGCCATGAGCGAACTAGGAATGTCTGAATTCTTGATTGACCTAGAAAGGTACCTTCAGGAACAGGCAGAAGCCCTCCATCCTGACGCACCACATATTGGAAAACATACCCTAACCAACGAAGCCATACCCATTCCCCACACATCTCCCCCCTGGCTTGAAAACGCCTGCCTTGCCAGACTCATTCCCCTTCCCCATGGCCACCCTCATTTCGAGGACACATGTTACAAATGTCAAAAACTTGGCCACATGAAAGTGTGGTGCCTGGACTACAAATGCCCACATTGCCTAAAGAATAAACCCACCCATCTACCAGAGCATTGCCCCACATTAAAACATCGCACCAAGGCAACCACCCCTTCCCCGTCGTCTTCTAGACCATCATCATCCTCCTCCTGTTCTTCCTTCACCAAAGCAGGCTACCTAGGGACCTCTCGCCCCTTTCAAGGCAAACCCCCATATCGACAAGCTCATTGAGACTCTCACGGCTTTATCCCTATCACCAACCTGCAAATCGACTTGTCCATGACCAACGAGGAGTATTTAGACCCAGACTTCGACAAAACTGCCGAAGCCAACATGACCAGGTCCCCAGGACCCAGCTACTCCCATTTCTAGTAGGTTCTTCGTCGATGACTTGAATCTAATAAGGGGGTAATGTTACGACTTATGCAAACCATGGTACTCTTTTTCCTATCTGGCTTCTAACGTTCCTTGACCGGTGATTGGTCACCATATCATACGATTTCTCTCTCCATTTCCATTCGCTGTCCAGATCGTACGATTATGCCTATTTTCCTTTGTTTACTCTTGGTTTCCTTTCTTGTCTTGGTCCGTGCATCCTTCTCTTGACTACTTAAACCATTTCATCTTATTGTATCATCTCTAAGCTAGTCTTTGCGAATATAATGCTAGCCTCACTTCCATGAACCTCAGAAAGACTCATCAAGCCTCCTTGACTTCTCTAAGCCTTTGTCTTGCTTCTGAAGGAGATGCTTCTACCTTTCAGAAAACCTCTGACAAAGGAAGACCCTCTGAATCCCCAACCGTTGCTAGCTTTCATTGTACGACCACCACCACAGTCGTAACAGCCCATTTCTTCCGTTTCCTTCAATATCCCCTTGCCACTATCCGTTACTGGCACACATTGGCACAAGGTCTGCTCCTGGGGGCTCCCAGGCAGTCCTACCAGGAGGCCATATCAGTCCTTCAATTTCTCATGCAGCAACTCTGACTCAGAGTCAGAGTCAGAGTCGAGATCATTAAATGTGTGTTGTCTGTCTTGTGTATGAACTTGCTTACTAAGTCAATTTGTAATACCTGGACTGTCAGAGTATACCCCATGTTGTATATGTCACAGACAACATATAGCTGTTGTATTCTTGTACTTCTTGTACTAGGTGTTCTGCTTGAGAATGAGAGCATAAACTCCGATGATTCACCTGGTATGATTATTCTAAGGCTACTACTAGTGGTGCTAAACGTCAAGGATGAAGCTGAGATCCCTCTAGTAGACTTGGAGGGTCGACTTGGCCTCTCAAAATCATCCTTTCATACCCAATGCTTGGCTTGTGGTACTGCTGCTCTGCTGACATATCCTACAGGCATTTTCTGAGGTCCTAACTGGACCACAAAGCAGGGGTGAGTTTGCTGCTGTATCACCCAATAGACGTTCTACCAGCAGGGTCTTCATTGCTTGGACTTCTTGGATGAGAGTGGACAGCGTCTCTTGTAACAATGTTGTCGATGTCGTCAAGTGAGCAGCAGAATAGCCATCATCAGACCAAGGATTGCAATCACCAAAGTGGGGACATTTTTGAGGGGGCTGCATGGTATTTGAGCCTTAGGCACATCATCACATTTTTATTATGAAGCAGGTAGTGGCCAGTACTTACTAGTACTGAGGATGTTCAAAGCCAGCCACTGTGGATGTACATCCAAGTCCAGGTATATGTTGGACTCAGACTTGGACCCAGAGGCTGTCCATGTGAAAAGCTGCTCAGAGAACATATCAACATTGGTATGAGGTAACATACCTCTAAATTGGTGTGTCTGATGAATGAGTCATGCTTGTGAGGGTGGACTTCATGGTTATTGACCAGGAGAAAAGTCAGGCCTTTAAATAAAAGATATGGATGATACTGGGATGGGTACACACTTGGACTCAGCAGACCATAAGAGGGCACTTAAGCCATTCCCATATGCCAAATACTAGCCATCATGAAGGGTCTGCACATAACATTGCATTTAGCTGAGATGGTAGGGTGCATTGCCAAGAAGTTAGTAATGGAAAAAACACACGAGCCAATGTTGGGGCACAATGGTGGCTGCAGTATTTTCCACCACTCAAGAAGAGGTTGCTGACAGATTGCCTACATAACCCCAAAATTCCCAGCTCCCAGACTTCAAGCTTCAACAAACGTTGCAAGTCCATGCAGTTGTCGAGTACTTCAAGCCTGTTCTCTCATTTGGCCTCTCAAATGTATAAAAGACTCATTATGACAACCTCACAAGTAGCCCTCTCCTGGAATCTCGACCCACCTCATACCCATCTTGATGTCCACCTCTTCTGCATCTACTACTGGCAGCACCAATATCAATGAAGGATCTGTGGCATTGGACAGGAAGTGTGGCTGCTCTAATGCTCTGCAACTCAGCCTGATGAAGAAACTGTGCATTTTTGAAATCAAGCACCCAATGCTTGCTGCTGACTATGTGCACTAGGATTACTCAAGATCTGTTAGTAGTCCACCATGGGCGCCACTTTGGCAGGGCAGTCCACACCTTTTGCAATGTGCAAACTCTCATTGCAAATAGGCTTCATGCTATGTCTGAAGATGTTCTTGATGAGTCACTAACTGCCATGTGTGTTCCACCAACTCTCTTTCAGATAACATTTGACTCAATCTATAGTGAAAGAAAAGAATACTGTGTGTTCCATGAACTGCTTTGGGTCATTCCTGGGCTAGAAAAGCGACTTATGAAGTCTTTGGAAGAGGAAGTTATCACAATCGCAGACTTGGTGTGTCTCCTCCTCCTTATTGTTGCTTTATTGATTTCCCTGTGTTGAATTTCAGATTCAGAGGAGTGCCAATGGCACTACTAGTAGGGCTGACAATACCAAGGGGATGAAAGGCCCCATAATCAATTGGATTACTCCGAAGGGCCAGTCACTGAGCCCCCACATACCCTGCAATGTCAAGTTCAGGAGAGGTTTCCACCACAATCATACCAGGGCACTCCTCTGCCCAGCTGGTTTGGACTGGAACAACATACAGTAAGTTTTTTTGTTGTCATATCATTATCTGACATGAACACAACTTGCAGGACACATACTAAACTGATGAATGGTGAGATGCAAGTAGCTGGCAACCAGTGGCCTATCTTCCTTTTTGCCAACTACATGTATGATCAGGATGATCCATGGAATGGCCTTCTCTGCAGTGGCCTCCTTATTTTCATGAGCACTGATTACCTTACATCCTATGGGTCCATCCACTGATCTTCATGCTGACCTTTGCAATGAAAGGTGTTCAAACATGTCTTTACCTCTCCAAGTTCTGTTGATCAAGAGCCCAGGGCCATGCAATCTGGAAATGCACACATTCACAGCATGCATGCTGTCACCAAGGCATACCTTGCATACCTTGCCACACAGGTAAACTTGGATGTTACACTATGTGATACAAACTAATCTGTGATAGCCTGTTTTGTGCTCACTTCTGTGCAAGTCTTTTCCTACATGGATCTGGTAACAGATTCCAAGCGCTTCTACAACAGCATTCAGGAACTGCTGGATGACTCTAATGAAAAGGAGGAGGTTGACCAATTGATGACCTAGTGGAACCGGTTTGTCTTGTTTTTTTTATAATTGCTTTCTGACTCATGAGGATAACAGCCAGATCTTTCTGCTTTATACCGAGGTTGAACACCTTCCTTCCAAGAATAGTATGCTTGGCCAGGATCTGGCAGAAGCATGCTGAACAAGCTGAAAGGGAAGCAATGGCCAGTGGTAGTGATGACTGGTGTGTCATGTCATGTAATAGAGATTTAATGCTTATTTGTTACTACATTAACATGGTGAATTGTTGATTGCCAGTTGTGCATTAATCATAATGCCAATGACATATGTCCTCTTGTGTGATACTAGGATATGGCAATCTGGTAGGAGTTTCCAATTAGTAATACTTTTGTTAACAGCATAGCAGATATCAATAGAACATTCACCATTCTGACCGTATCTCTCAAGATCACCATCCAGAAAGCACACATTCATGGATAGAACCATTGTAAAAATAATGGAAAGTATTAGCTTGTCAGAAAAGTACCTTCAATAATTAGTATGATACAAGTGTTGGCTGAACTATCATGGAGGAAAAATAGCTCAATGCTTCAAATTTAACATTGTTGATTAAGTTTATCACAAGGATAGGTATTTTCACAGTTGTCTATAGTATGGCCTTGATCTTCAAGTTTATTCCAGCAGATTCTGATCTGATTTCTTATTATGCTAATATGGATCATATTTATCATCAGACTAGAACCTTTCACATTTGACAAATATATTGGGTAGATCATCTGTGTAAGCCTTACAAAAATAATGAAGTAATGAAATATATATATATATCTGTACAACTCTATTATTGGAAACCAACAGATCAACACTCCAATGTTAATACCACTGATCAGGTTTATCACAGGGAAAGATATTTCCATAGTAGTCTATAATATGGTCTTGACTATTAATTTTATTTCAGAAATGTCTAATATGATGCTCAAGTATGACCTTATGGATCAAATTTAACATTAAGCTAATATCTGTCATTTTTGACAATCATATTAACTAGATCAGTTGTTTTAGTCCTCCCAAAATGATCAAAAGATGAACAAAGATACAAATGTACCACCCTATCATTGGAAATCAATAGATCAATACCTCAAGTTTGATATTACTGGCCAGGTCTGTCAGAAGGATAGATATTTCCACAATTGTTCATGATACAGTCTTGACCATCAAATTAGAATATCTCATATATGTGAGTCATATAGATCATTTATATCAGTCTAACAAAAATAACCAACATGTTGTGAGATTTATCATCAAGATCTTAATTGTCTTATAAGGCACATAGATGTTTTTTATTTGATATATCATTTTGAAAGACATAATCAACTTTATCAAAGTGAACCATAGGGTCAAGTCTATTCCTATTTGAGAAAATGGACCTTGAATGATAAAAAAAAGGCATTTTGATAGAGTTGAGAGATTATGAAAGCCTTAAGCATATTGTAATATATATCAACACTCCCAGGGAGTAAATAACATGAGCTTATTGTGCATCAGAATGATATAAAAGTGTGTACTTGTTGAACTTGCTAAAGCTATATAAGAGTTGAGCAGACTTTAATCAATTTCCTGATAGGAAGTGATGACAAGGACAATGTGTAAGCATAGAAGGAGGAAGAACATAATGGTGTCAGTGATGTGTAAGTGATAAGCATAAAGGCAGGTCAAGGGAATAATAATGTCATGGTCTAGTCCAATGATATCAGAGATAAGTGTTGTACAATCTGAAGAACCAATGAAAGTTGGTGATGAATAGGATATGACTTGGAACCTATCACAGGTTAAGGAATGAAGTCTGGATGACAAATGGTCAAGAAGAAGAAACAATCACCCATGGTAAACCATATTGTAACATTACCCCATCTCTACCTTGGAACTCACCAACATTCCAACTAAAAGTTCTCTCCTCTGGCCATGTTGAAGTTCTGCTCGTCAGACAAGTCTACCTTGGGAATGGGTTCCACAAGGAAGACAAGGGTTCCTTGCCTTCTTGGACGTGCTGGGTGATAGTGCACACCTTTTTCTTTCCCTTGATTCAAGTTCACTGAAGGGTACATGTCCCACAGGGGATGGAAAGTGGGGTTGTTCCCATGTAGGTAGGATCGGAGAAGGGAATTGATCTGGGGTCTGCAAAGTGGGTGTAGGAATGGATTGGATTTGGTGAAGATCAGCATTAAGGACTGGGCAGAGAACCAAGGGATCTCACAGGGTTGACAAGAGAAGGGGTGAGGGTAGTAGAAAGGGTAAGATGGGGAATTTGGCTGGGAGTGGGAACAGAGGTGGATACTCTCTACATTAGAGGGCGTGGTTGTCAGATGAGCACAGGTGTCTCTGAAGTAGGCCTGATTGGGGAGTTCCCATTCAATGAGTTTCAGAAGGAAAAACCCAAGTTCAGTGAGATCATCAGCAAAGTAGGCATTTTGTTCTGCAATGGAGAGACTATGAAGGATGGGAACAAGGAAGGGTCAAATGATCTCAGGGTCAATGTGGTCCACCACACAGGGGAATCCTTGTTGGTGAAGGAGTTCCAGGAGAACAGTTTGAGCCTTTCACTGAGTAGAGGAGAGTATGTGGGAGTAATGGGGTTGAAGAGGTGGACTGTAGTCCTGGATGAGTTGACAGGAGAGGAGATGGCAGTAGATGATGGTGAGGTCACTGAGGGTAGTAGTGAGGTAGTTGGAGTATTCAACTCTGAAGAAGAGGAATCAGCTGCCAAGAATGACATCATAGAGAGTGAGGTGAGTGCAAGTGGAAAGAAGGGCAGAGTGGGTAATAAGGTGAGCTTTTCAAACATGAGTGGAGTTTTGTGACATCAGGAAATAGAGAGGTGGAATGGGGAGGATGGGGAAGGATGGTATATTTAAGGATTGTTGTTGGTGGCGGTGGCATTGGCATTGTCCCACACCTCAGGAGCTGCCCATTCTGTTGCTTGGTTCTTGTGAAGGGGCAGATCCCACGAGTCACCAGAGTTCTCAGAGTAGTGCCAAGTAGGAGTGTAAATAGCAGACAGGGAGGCAATAACCCAAGGGGAACAAGGGAGAAAAAGTTTATAGAGGCAGTAACAGGCAAGGACAAAGATTATTTCAGGGATAGAGAGAGTAATTTGCATGGTGAGATGAAGGTGGGAGTCAAGTGAATGCAGAGTTCTGTTCCCAGTAGGCTTTTAGCAAGGCTGTGGAATGGCTAAGATTAGATTCAGGCTCCCAGGTGTTCTCTGCCGCAAAATAGCTTTTCCAGGAAATGAGGTATTGTCTTTGTTTCTTGGTCCCATTGTGGGCAAGGATTTCTGCTATTTCATATTTTTCCTCTCCACTGCTAGTAATGAGGTCAGGTGGTGGTTCAAGGAAGTTGGGGCCATGTTCGGCAGTCTCATGATAAGAGAATAAGAGGGAGGCATGGAATATGTTGTGAATGGTCCAGGTAGGGAGAAGTTTGAGTCAATAAGAGAGACTGGGAATAAGACTTGAGTGATTTCGAATGGCCCCTCCCATTTAGGTCCGAGTTTTCAGAAAGAATAGTGAAGGTGAAGGTTCTTCCTGTCAAGCCATACCTTCATAAGCAAACCAACCTTTTTCCCACACAGCCAAATTTTGGCTCTGTACAGAAAGGTCACCCAAATTACAGACTCTACAGACTGTATAGAGGAGTGACAGTTTGCTGATAAGTTATCTCTGACCTTCCAAGGTTGGAAGAAAGAGGAGATCTGTTCCTTCATGATCCATGCTGCCTTCTCATGTGCAGCACTGGCAGTGGTCTCAGGGCAGGCTTCTAATAGAGCAGACATCCATTGTTTTAAAGCAAGAAGAAAGGTTTTGCCAATTGGAGGATAGGAACAGGGTTTGTAGCCCATCATGAGAGAGAACGGGGATTTGCCAATGAAAGAATGGACTATGGAGTTGTGGGAGAATTCAGCCATAGGGAGGAGGAACGACCATTGATGTTGGTTTCCTTTGCAGAAAATATGAAGGTAGGTTTTGAGTTCCTGGTTAATGTGTTCAGTTCCCTCATCGGTCTGGGGATGGTAGGTGAAGGAGAGGGCAAGATCGTATTTTAGGAGGCAGGAGAGTTTGAGGGCGAATGTGGAGGCAAACTGGGGTCCCTGATCAGAGATGCAGCAGTCATGAAGGCTGAAGCATGGGAAGATGTATTGAAAGAAAAGGGTGGCAATGCCTGCAGCATCAATGGTCTTGTGACAAGGAAGGTAAATTACCCCCTTTGTAAGCCCATGGTTAACCATGACCATGACAGAATCAAAGCCAGTGGAAATGGGAAGGCTGGTGATGAGATCAATGGAAATTTGCTGGAAGGGGCAAGTGGTGGTAGAGGGAAGAGGGGCAAGTGGGTGAATCATAGGGTGAGTAAGAACCTTCAAGTTAGAGGCCTGGCAAACAGCACAGCCAAGGACAAAAGGTAGATAAAGGCATTCATGCCTGGCCACCAATGATCATGAGCAACAAGGTTTTGAGTATGGAAAACACCACCATGGCCACCCACTGGGGACTCATGGATAGAGCAAACAAGATTGGCCCAAATATCCTTGGTAACATAGTAGAGGCAATCCTTGAAGTAAAGGAGACCATTGGAGAAGCACCAATTGGAAGGGGAATAGTGGCTGTGCTGAATAGGGGATTAGGGTTTGGAAATGTACTTGAGATGGCACTTCACCATGGGGTTGGAGGAAGTAGAAGAGTGGAGGCAGTCCACAATGTGGAGGTCAAGGGAGCAAGCAAACATATCATCAGGGAGAAAGGTGACATCTGCATTATCAGTGAAAGAGTTGATGGAATCTTTCCAGGAGAGGGCATCAGCAGGGCCCATGGTGGAGCCCAACCAATGGTCAAAATAAAGGTCAAAGTCCTGGAGGAACATCTTCCAGTGGGCCTGGCAAAGAGAGAGTTTGTGAGCATCACGGAAGTAGGTGAGATTCTTATGATCTGTGATCATGGTAACAGGGATATTAGTGCCTCAAAGATATTGCTTCCACTTTTTGAGTGCATGGATGACTTCAAGGAGTTCACAGCCATAGATGTCGTAGTTGCATTCAGTGGAAGAGAGGGTCTTGGAGAAGAACATGCACAGGTGGAGGTCTCCATTGGAGTCAGTTTGCATTAGAACACCATGCTAAAACAGCAATGTTATTTCAACACTTTTTGAGCTTTTGTTAAGCTGGAATCTCAATCATATCAAGGATAATTGGCACTATTTGGCCCTACAAGCAAAGGTATACATAGAAATATCATGTACAAGATTGAAAAAGTTCACATGCTGTAGGAGCTCGACACTCCCTATGGTTGTATAGCCCCTTTTTACAGCTTTTCAGGTTATCATTCATTGTCATCAAGAGTTGCCTCCAAGTCCAAGTCTATCTGTAGTGCAATCCAGGTTAGTCCATTCAATCCATGTCTGGTCTGTGTCATCTGTTTTGGTCTGGGTTTGCCAGACCAACTTCTAACACTTCATTTCAATCTGGATATTGTGGTTGGTCCTTTTTATTACTTCATTAGGTCGTTCCTGTTGTCATATAACCATTTGTAGTACTGTTGCTGGCATAGACTGTTGCTAGACAAACTTTGTACCTCTTCATGTGGACCCACATTTATTTTCTATTGCTTAGACTTTGTTAGACATTGTTCCCATACACTTTGCAGGGACAAGAGTCACTCTGGAAGTTTTTCTCTGTATTTCCAATAGGTTGTGGCTATGTAGTCTCCAGACTTAAAACCCTTGTCTCTGGACAAATAGACATTTTTTTCTCATGCAAAGGTCACCTGCCTGTGTGCAGGTTTGTTCTCAGTTACTTGCCATTGACCTGTGTGTCATCCTCAGTTGTCTTTCTAGTCTGGACTTTGTTAGGTCTGGACCCTTTGTTTCTCCTTTGCCTTTCTCTTGTCATTCTCCCATTGGATCTATGTCTTGACCCTGTTGTCTCCCTGCTCACCATCTGTGTCAATCTGCCTCACATCTGTTCTGGACCCACTTTAGTCTGGACCATTTCCCACTCCCCATCACTTCAAATTAGCTCTAGAGCATCTGGAGTAGTATTGCCCACCTCTTTCATACCATATGATCCACCAGACACTTCCATTGTGTTCATACTCACACCCCTTTCTTGCATTCTCACTTAGGATTGCTGTTTCTACAATGCACTGCCACCATAATCATGTGACTATTATTTATGGCTTTGAGCAACACCAAGGCTTCTTGTTGAGCTTAGTATTGGTTATCTGTTCTTTTCATGGCCTTGGCTGCTGGTTGTAACATCTTAATAACACTTGTATTCAATATAGATGAGTTCTCTTGCCTGATGAAATGCTTGTTTGTATTTTGCACTACTAACACCTGTTATGTCAGCTAACTGAGCATTATAAAACAAACTGTACAAGTGTGAACCATGCTTCCAAAGATCACCAATTGGCTTTTACAATCATAAATAATCTTTCATACTCACAGAAAGCCTTTAAAGAAAGCTGTAGCAATTCAGAAATACCATCAAGTTAATAGTGTATGGTGATCTTGATCCATTATGAAGCTTTTGTTGTGTTTTTTTTTCCATGTGCATTGCTTGCCATCTTGTTTGAAATAATCAATTTTGATCTAATGACAGTGCAAAGCCCATATTCAAGCCCATATGATGTCTCAATTACCTGCTTTAATTGGGTATATCTATGGACCCTGTGAATCAAATCACATGATCCTGGAACCAATTTGGTAGCCAAGGGAGAGTGCTATCTTCGGCTCCACCAAGGCTAAGCGAGATTCCCACAGGTGTTTGCAGTGCGCTTCATGCACTGCATTAGGGTTAAACATTGCAACACTTTTTGAAGTCACTGTAAGTGATTGGTAAATGCAGAATGAAGATGAGTAATATGGAAACTGAGGGAAACATAGCCAGAGCTGTGCTCCTAAGCAAGACACAGGTTCAGAGATAATTAAAAAGCGGATCTAATACAAATGGAGATCAAAGAAAATGTAAGTGAGACAAATGAGACAGGAGTGTAATATAATGAAAGTCCAGAGGTTGGAGATGAGCTCCTGAGTGAGAATACTTCAGAGTTCAAGGTCAGAGGACCAGAGATGGTTCCAGAGGGTCAAAGATAGGATGGTATATAACAGGTCATAAAAATGTAACCCACAGCAAAATCCATACTTATAGCATAGGTTTGATACCCACAGCCTATGGGAGCACAGAGGGTGTGCAACTGCCACTCACATACAAACATGAATGCAAATGCATTGTCAGCATTCGGGTGAGGGTAAGGATGGTAGTGCATCATCATTGTTACAGGAGAGGGAGAGGGAGAGGGAGAGAAAGGGCAAGTATGCATTGTCATTGTGTCACAGGGTAGGTGAGGGCAAGGGCAATGGTGCATTGTCATCATAGTGTCATTGTGTCAGACATTGTGACACTGCCAGTGGGGGTAAGGGAGTATTATTATGTTGTTGTATTGAATACTGTTGTCATGAGTGAAGGACAAGGGTCATTATTGTTGTGTTGGCCCAGATGAAAATGAGGGAGAGGGTGGTGCAGCCACAGCCAAGTTGGCCTACCTGTGGGGGAAAACATTGTCAAAAATAGTATATACAATAGAATAGAAACAAGGATAACAAACACATTGTCAAAACAAACACACAACATCAAAATAGATGGCCACTGGCAGGAGGTCACTGAGAGAAAGAACACATAGATACCAGGTAAGTGCAATCACAACTGCTTTCCTTCCTTCCCTTAATGCATAGTTCAGGTTTCTTTGACATTACACACTGTTTGCTCTTGTTCATCAACTTTGCCATCATTCTCAGTCATTTGCACTGTTTTTCAAGTTTATACCATGACTATCAATATTGCACACTGTTTGCCCCCATTTGTTGACTTCACACATACATCATTCTCAGTCACTTGCACATCTCAAGTTTATGCTATCAATTCAAACTGGTACTGTTGTCTCATTCTGTCATACACTGTCATATATTGTCTTGTTGTCTGCTGTTCTGTAACTTAGAGAATGTATTATATTATCAGAACCACAATACATGTTGTTTGATGTCTACAGTTCTCCTAAATGTTGTTTGCATGATGGGATATCAAAAACATTTCCCATGATGAGGAGCCTGCATTCTCATCAGAAAATGTGTTCTTTGACATAGCAGAATAACAATGGCCAAAATCTGACATTCCACACCAGGAAAGTGCATATAATACTAGAAATATTACTATATATTATTATTTCAGTGTTTTGCAATTTTTATGATGCCATAGCTTCAAGTTCTTCTAGAACAAGCTCAGTCAAAACATGATGAAATGTTCCAACAAATGCAGCTGCAGTACCCACAACAAAGACTTGCAAGCAGTTTAAAAAACATGCTCATTTTACCTCACAAGTCACACAATATCTGGATTAATTCAATCCAAATGTAAGCTTTGTCCTTTTTTGCATAGGTGTCAGATACAGGTTTTGATCCAACTTGAAATCAATACCTGATATGCTTAGAAAGATGAGTGTCAGCAGAGAAGAGGGTGTTATGCAGGCATTGTGTTAACAAAGGAACTGCCATTCAGTAAGCAGAAAACTAATGAAATTGATACTTTTGACTTAACTGTAAACCAAGGACTTGAGTCAATACAATGGTAAATTGCATAGATCAATAATACAAAACAAGTACAACTATGTCCTACTTATATAAGGAAGGGATGTGCAAACAAACCAAGCCTGTGCAGCCTGCACTGCTGAGCATGTGACAAACTTGAAAGCCACAAGTTTATTTGCTAACCATTTGGAAGAGGGAGAGTCAAAATTATATAGAACAATATATATAACAAGTGAATAAGCTGTGACCATTCTTTCACCATGCCCCAACTTGAAACCTCAGAATGAATACAGCTCCTGCACCAAATCAACACTGCACTGCTACTTGGGATGGTGCAGGCAAGGCACAAGGCCTATGTGCTTGCTGTCAAGGGACCTTGACTAGCAACTTGAATAACAACTCAGACAGCAATGATCATGTGATTTCTGATGGATTTGATCTGATTGTAATCACCTCTGATTCACCTGAGCCCCTTTGTTATGATACAGTTGGTCTGTCGCTTTTTGTTTCCTTTCTCATTGTTATCACCTTTCCTACTAGCTACAAGCTGTTTTCATCCAATCCAAGTTCTTCCACTAGACACATCAGCTTGCTATGCAATTATGTCATTTGTCTTACCAATGTTCCATTATGTTCTTCATTATTTTGTTGACTTACCATTATTTCCTTTATCATCCTTTGTACTATACACAGAATGCCACTCTGCTGCCCCCATCAGAGCTGTCTGAGATTGAAATTCACCTCAAAACTTTGCTCAACTTGAACAACATCATCCTAGGATATTCCATGGTCTCATAATGGCACATTAAGGAGTCATTAGAGGGTATTATTGTGTTTACAGAAGTATTTTGAGGACTAATTTGACCCATTATATTTTCTTTTTGTTTGCACTACTATATACTGACACTTGATTTGTCAGGCCATGTGATGCATTCAAGTTACAATGCCACAATTTTCATTTCATCAGGCATGTCCCAAGACTGAGTATCCAATAAGAAATGAGTACTAGTACTGTGACAGTGGCAGGAAATTCACAAATAATCCATCATGAAAAGAACAGTCTGTCACACCAAAAAAGCTAATTGTTGCAACCAAAGTCTAGCTTGTCACAAAATTCCTACCCATTTCACCAAGTTAGATTCATTTAGAACCAAGTGGAGCTGAAGTCAGCATCTGGAAGAGTATAACCCAGTACTCAGGACAAGGTGCCATGCAACATCATTGTTGCCATGTCCTGTCCTCCAAGTCATCCTCATTGTTGGCTGGATTTTTTTGGTGCAAAGGAACTGTTTTCACAATGGATTATTTATGCAGATTTTCTGCCATAGCTAGTCTGAATTTAAGTTGGTGCCAATGTATAAGTATCTAAATTAGTATTTTCACACAGGGCCAGCTGGTTGAACATTGGCGGCAGCACGAGCAATGCTTAGTCAGCACCCACCAGCCGAGCGAGACTTGGACTAGCGCGAGTCTCTTAGTACATGGCCATCCTCCTCAGAAGACACACATTGACCAAGCTTCTTTCCATCACCCTTTTAGTAGCAGGGTCCTTTTTTCTGTTCTCATCCAGGAAGGCCTCATCCTCCATATCCGAGTACAAGGCATACAATGTGATCGAGCGAGTTACCGGCCGGAAGAATCTGAATGCTCAGAAATACAAATCGCTGCAACGGAGGATGGGCAGGGATACCAGACCCGACATACTCGACGACCTAATCTCGGCTGGTGCTAGTAATTTCTGGGAACAGTACCAGGTGCCGTTGTAAGTCCAGAAGTCCCCGTTCGAGATGATAATGAACCGTCCCCCTAGTATCACTGCCAAGGAGACCAGCCACGTCGATACCCAAAGCGTCCTCAGCGCAGTAGAAGAGCTGCTCTCGCTCAACGGTTGGGTCGCCGCCTACTGCCCCACTCTGGTTCGCCCTTTCGGACAAAACAAAAACATCGACGATGATGCCTACGACGACCTCGCCAAGGACGACCGACTCTACTACATCGCACTGGCCATACATTCCGCAGACCACTTCCTCGTCGACCAACTCGCCGTGATCGTTCAACTCGCGAAACGTCTCGGCACGTCCAATCTATTCGTCTCCATGTTGGACTATGGTTCCACCGACTCCACGCCCACCCTGACGGATCTCTGCGAAGCCGTGTTGACACTTCTCGGCGTACCCTTTCGAATTCACCGTGTTCCATCGATGACTGAAGACCCTGCAGCTGCGTACTACCCCGCGGAAGAAGCCTACATGCGAAACCTCGCTCTAGAACCGCTGCTGGAGCTCCACGAAAAGAGACAAATGGCGTTCAGCCGCGTCATATGGCTCAAAGGGTTCACTTGCCCCAACGACCTGCTCGAGACGTTGAGAGTCAGCATTGCGAACGAAGCCGCAATGGTATGCGGGATGGATTGGGCGGCAGAGTCGGGCGAACAGTTCATTTTCTCCGATAGGTAAGATTCGCTTTTCGTGGCTGCGAACCGCAGGTGCCGGGGTCCCTCATAGTCGTGCGCGCGTTTGCTTATATAGGTGGCGCACGCGAGACATCCGTGGCGATCAGTTCCGACAGTCCAAGTCTTCCTCCAAACCGGACGCCGTGCCCCCCCGCGACAAGAACGGCGCTGCCCGATACACGCAACACCTCCCCTTCCAGGTGTTCTGCTGCGAAGCCGGCACGCACATCGTCGATCCGGCGCAGTCCTACTACAAGGGTTTGAGCTATCGCTACGGCTTGGATTTCCACAACGCGTCTTCCTCCTCCGACGCCCCACTTCCCCGCTCCGCAGATGCGCCTTGCCTGGACAGCACCCAAGCATGGTTCTGCAGAGACCTGTGGGTCACCAAAGCGTTGGAAGGCGTTCGAGACGACGAAGGGTCCGACACCGCTTTCCGCTACTTGAAGCCCAACCACGGAGGAGGGACGCGCGTACACCTGCGCCGGCAGGTCCCTGAACCGCCCGTGGATCCCGACGCCAATGCAGGGTCAGACTTTGACGCCATGCCGGACTCGGAGCTCCCTCTCGAGGAGCTGCCGGCGATTCGACTCACCGTTCCCAACTCGGCGTACACCCCTGCCCGTATCCTGGTGAATCCACGTTGCGTGACGACGTACGCGGGTGTCAGCCATACCAAATTGGCGTTGGATCTCTTTGGAACCGGCGACGACGACGGATCACAGGGCAACGCGACGAAAAACGTGCTCGATGATTGGGAGGGCGCACCAGACAGCTTCGTATGTCAAGAACAACGGTACGTTTACCCCCATACAACCATTGACAGTCTCCCATTTACCCGTTCGTCGATAGTCAAACAGGCGGTCGAGTCGCCGCGAAAACGCAACGTCTGCTGAGCTTTTCCATTCACGATGAATTGACTCCGAAATAACTGGACAGCACTCAAAAACGTAGAATTACTAGATGCATTTAATCCTCATCGTGCTCTTCTCCTCTTACTACCAAACCCTTTGAAGGCTACGCCGTCATCCGAGTCATCGTCAGCAATGATATGTCGTCGTTTAGTTCCCCTGGTGGGCAAGTTGGGCCCCGAATCTATCTTTGTTGCTTTGGATTTCTCCACCGTCGGTTGAGAGTCTCCGTCTGACATCGCGTCTTCATCGTCCGAATTCAAGAACAATTTGGCTGCTGCGCGGCCCTTTGATTGCGGGGCTTTACGAGTCGCCTTTTTAGTTGCCTTTACGGGTGGCACATCAGAGTCGGCGCCATCCGATTCCAACACAGTCGGAGCACGTCGCTTCTGAGTGCCCGTTGCTTGGGTAGGTGCAAACGTCTCTTGATCGTTCAGTGCGGCGCTATCCTTCCAATACCCTTGTTGCGCGATGAGGAAAGCAGCGCATCGAGAAAACGTTTCAAACATACCTGATCCCACGCCGTAGTCATGCTCCACCCTAGCCACAAGTTCGATAGGCGCACGAGACCCAGGGGCGGGTGTCTACGGAGCCATTCACGAGACAAGTTACAGCAAACAACCAACGAAACATACCTTTTTGAACTTTTTGAAGTTTGGCCGACCGTCGTAGGTCTGCGTCACAGCAACATGCCCAGACTTCCGGGGAAGGACGTCCAAGTCGATCACCACCATGAAATTCCCCCGCAAATTCCTTGCCTCGCTGTCAAAGTCTCCGAGAACTTCCCATGCCCGCTCCTCATCGTCTTCGCGACGTATATCCGGTTTTGAAATACGAAGGTTATTGAATTCGCGATCAAATTCATCCTCGCCCGATTTCTTCTTTCCTTTCTTCGACGCAATCGCGGTCAGAAACGCTGGATCGGTGTCGATGTCGTGGCTCTGCGCAGCTTTAGACGTGCTCTGCTTCGATGGTGGTTTACGACTTGTTCCAGGCACTTGCGCGGCATCCACCACCTGCGGCTCTTGGGTGGCTTGGGGCAAAGGTGATCTCCGCCGAGAACGAGGCGCTGCGGGTGCGATCGGCTGGAGCTGCGTCTCCTCCTCTTCCTCGGCTACGACACCGAGCCTTCGCGGGGGAGCGGCAACTGGAGAGTACAGTGGCCGCGATTGACTCTGAGTGAGGCTCTCGCCACCCTGAGTCGCGCCAGAATCCCCCATCTCGACGTCATGAATACCACGCGAATCAGCGGCCATCTTGTCCGGATCGCTTGCATCAAAAAGCGCCTTGAATTTCTTGAGTGGCGGTTCCTGGATGGCTTCCGTCTCTGCAACGCGTTCTTTGACTGCGGGCGTTTCTGGCGCGGGCGTTCGGCGTTTCAGCTTGGACGACCGTGTCATCTCAGGGAGCTAGCATGACGTTCAAAAATTGCCTGTTCGGTTAGATACAGACTTGACATACTGGAGGAAGACCATATCCCAAATTCGTGGCCTGGGTCTCCTCCTTGACGGTGGGCTCTTCTGCATGACCGGTCCTCGACGGAGGCCAAGCACGACGAAGGAGAGACTGAACGAAGTGAGATCAGACGACAAGTCAAAAGGTCAGACGTCCCCCATACCTGGTTGGGCGGCGGCGGAATAGACAAGCCATACAGCATGGCAGCGGGAGGCGAGGGAGATTTGCGAGGAATGTCGCTCGTCTCTGCGGGGGCCTTTTCTGGCTCAGCAGGCAGCGACGGTTCATTCGGATGGGTATTCGGAACAAAGTCTGGGAGAGGAGATTCACTCTCAGCAGCAACAGCAGCACCTAGAACCAGAGTCAGCACAAACCAGAAAAGAGGCGCCAAGGAAAGCTACCTTGGCTGGAGGAGCCGTCATGGACTAGCGAGGCATCCGCATGGATCACCGCGTTCATCAGCGCGTCCACATTGACGAGCGGCAACGAGAGACTGTGTTTCGAAATCAGTGCCCACGCATGTCGCTGCAGAAAACCACACCCACCTTTGGGCTTCGGCCATCATTTCCCTCCACCTGTCCGCGCCGACGGTCGCCTGCACGACAAGCGCCTTGGCGACGATCGCGACCCTCAAACCCGCCTCGTCCACCTTCCTCTTTGCCTTGCCCAGCAACTGCCTCCACTTTGCTTCCCCATTCATGACAGGGAAACACTCGTACTCGCCCTCCCCGCGCGTGATCAGCACCCTCGTATCGCTATCGACTTCTCCAGCCGCGTCACTGAGCAGCACGAACCGGCACCCCTTGAAGAGATGCAGTCGCGCCTCGTTCGGCTCCCAGAACTTGAACGACTTGATCGCGCTCGGCAAGGACGGCGAAAAAACCGGCCTGTACTTGCTCTCCGGGGGCGGCACAAAGGTCTGCTCCAGCGATGCCACCTTGAACGGATGGCTCTCGTCCGGCGTCGTCCCCAGCCGGAGGAGCTCTTGCAACCATTCCACTCTCACGAGCTGAGTAGCCGATAGCAAGGACGTCGTCAACGGGACGGTGAGCTCATACTTGGGCGTGAGGTGGTGCGTTGCCAGCGGGCTCGGAGACGTGAGGAGGCTGATACCTAGAGTCATTGCTATAGCTCGAGAGCACATGACACCATGTAGCGTACGCACCCAGTGCCGCACAATCGTCGCGTGATATAGATGGTAGAGACCGTGCGGGGGGAAGGAAGCACGCTATACGTCGCCACTGAACCCTACCACTGCGGTCAGAGAGTGCGCATACGTATATCTCGGAGATGGAACGCACTCGATGGATATCCCGGCTACAATGGTGATCTTATCCCCAGACTGGAGCTCGCACGACGTCGAGGGATTCACAACAACGGGTTGGTCCTCACGCTCGACCGTCATCGGTTTGTCCTTGGCATTGAATATCTCTAGCGTAGGGACGAATGACGGGTTTTCCTGAAGGAAATGTTACACAGAGCACCATTTCGCGTGCTGTCCTAGACACGCACCACGTCGTCTTGCGTACAAGGGCCCACCGTGAATTCGCACTGGTCACGGGATATCTTCTTGCTGTTCACGACCAGCGGTTTGTCCTTACGACCGAGGGGTATCTTGCGACCGGTCTTGAGCAACTTGGTCTCTGCAGGCAAATGATGAACAAGAGCATGAAACGATACGTTGAACTTACTGGTAGTAGAGACGTCCCCTGAATCAAAGGGACCTATGATTAACCACATGCTACAGTTGGGAGAAGCGCGACGAGTCAAGACGCGGTCATAGAGGCTCACGTGAAAAGCTGACTAACAATTTAACGAATAGTACTAGTGCTCGCACGTACGATATACTTTACAGAGCAGTGATTGTTGCTGTTAAAAAGAGTCCATGCATAATTACTAATTAAACTTCATGTCTCGACCATGCAACAACCCTTCGATCATGACTGCATCGAATGCGGTTGAGTAGACGATCCTGTGGGATCACCATCAGTCCTTGGACCCGTGTATGGCTGCCGCCATTGCAATGGAGAGCGATACGTGCCCTGTGCACCCGTACTCTGTGCGGGAGATCCGCCAGTCGTTTGCACCGCCGCGGGATAATAGCTGGCGTAGGCCATCGGATATGGCACCTGCTGTGGTGGGATCTGGCACATCTGATATGGCCATGCCCCAGAGGCGTACATCGCCGAGGAAGACTGATAATGATACGTAGGCATATACATGGACGTAGGTGCAGGAGTGGAGGTCGAAGTGGAGGAACCCGAGGAGGCCGATGGGAATGTTGCGACATGCAGCGTAGGGGTAGACGTCGTTGCGTCGTTGCTTCGCTGAGGCGCCGCTGCACGTCAAGTGAGATATTGCATATGAAACAACAAGGATCGGACCCACGTTCGGGCGCAGGCTCGGATGGTTTCTGCATCACAGTCTGGCCATCGGTGTGACCGAATACAACGCTGCCCCACTTGAATTCTCGTTTGATACCTCGATCCCATAGCACCTCGATGGATTTGGTCTCCTCGATAACGCGAACCAGCGACACTTCGAAAACGCCTGCGCTGACGCGAATCTTGATTCGAGACATGTCTGGAAGCGCCACCAGCTCATTTCGGATCTTGTCCTGCTTGTTCGCCTTCTTTGCAGCCGCGACGGCCTATCGACAGCATTAGTTGCGGGGGAAATTCGGATCGTGGCTCCAGGTACCCACCGGGTTGTGCTGGTTGCATAGTACTTGCACCTCGTTCTTCTTGATGGTTTTCAGTACACGAGGTTCCACATCCTGACTGACCATAGGCATCATGTCGGCTTGAGACGGGCCTCCGGATGACTGCAGTCCAACCAGAATTACTTCCTTTTCCACCTCGCGCAACACGGCATACAAAACACCGTTTTGTCCCTCTTTCGCACAGGACACGTGGAATGACTTGGTACACTTTCCCTTGGTGCATTGGATAGGGGCACCGTGCGCTTTTAGTCGTCCCTTGGTACAGGCAGAGCATTTCTGAAGCACGACATTAAAAGGACTCCGCAGCAGGGAAAAGATACTCTACCAGATTCCATCTGTCTTTCACGATCGCATCTACCCCGAATACTCTTGACTCGTGGGCATGCGACCCATCAGGAAGAACATCTTCCGACTCTACGACATCGACCCATGTCTCGGGGACCACCTTTGCGCACTCTTCGTGCGCCATCCATCTAGTGGCATCAGAGATAGATGACACTGATTCGGGGAGGTCTCGCCTTCCCATGGGGGGGTCCTGAACACGCAAAAGGCCATCCCGCGACATGGATACGCATAGGCAGCAAGGGAATGGTTCTGGTTCTGGAGGCCTGGGTCCGAGTTTAAGCGTCACCTTGGACGGTGAGACAGGGACAGACTGTGCAGGTTCGGCTGTGGGCTTGGGTCGCTTTCGCTTTGGTGCGCCGTCAACTGCATCGGCCTTTCTTTTCGACGACGGCAGAGGTTGAACAGGCAGGCTATGCGTCTCTGCTTCGCGTTCGTACATGTCACGCAAAAGTTGATCGACGTCAATGCGAACGCTAGCGGTCTCTTTAGACCGGGTGTCACGGGAGATGGAAAAGAAATACCTGTCGGGAACGCATTGACACGCCTTGGCTCTACGACCCAGTTCGATCCAGCTTTCTAAAGCAAAGTTGACGCTCTCTGCACAGTTGAATCCAAGATTGAACCCCGCATGATAACCGCGGGGATAAGTGATGATGAACTCGTGCTCCCGTTGAACAACAAAATTGGGTCGGCACGAGGACTGGGCTAATAGCGTGGGTGAAGCGAGGAAGGATTTATGTCGCAAGAATTGCGGACACTGAGAGGTGTCCTTGGGGAAATAGCCTGTTCCACGAAAGTCAGACAGTCGAGATAGGATCAAGGGTATGGTCCGTACTTTTCATCGTGGCCTCGAGAGCAGCAGCTCGTCCCTGGGGCACAGCATACCAGAATTTTGGGGCACCGAAATGGATGTAGTTGATGCTGAAAAGATCCATGTCCTCGACGTGCCAGGCAAACGTAGCTCTCCACATCCCAAAGTACAGGTATGGCAAGTTGACACCGGGGAGGCCATTCGCAGAGGAAGGCAAGAGGCGCGAAAGGAACGAAGGGAGATGGGCGACGTTCCAAATTTTCGTCTCGTCGGTGTACAGGGAACCTTGACCGAAAGATTGGGTCAGGTATTGGCCGAATCGGGGCGAAACACACCTTGCGAGTCTGCACCATACCACGGAGGACGCCCAAAGCCACAATTGCGCCAGTAATGGCGTTCGAGCTTTTGACAAAACTCGTTGGTGTAGTCTTCGGGGGTGGTGCCGGGAGGTAACCAGTCCTTGTCTGGGTCGAATACGTCCATGAAGGCGGCATCCTTGGCGGCGCGTGCGGCCACTTGAGCCTCGCGTACCTCGCGAGTCTGGGATCGCTTTCCTTTTTGCTTTTGCTTTTCCTCCTCGACATCACCGTCAACGAATTGGTCGGCGTTGTCGTCTGCAGGGGTGTCATCTTCGGGACAAGTGGTCGACGGCTGATCGCCATCGGCGGTGGGAGTGCTGGGATTGCAGACGCTGGTAGGAGGCGACATGTAATGGTCGGTGGGTTCATTGACGAGAGATGCTTCGTCGTGCTCTTCTTTGACTGCAGATTGACTGTGGCTTGGGCGAGTTCTTCGCGCTGGTCTGGGATTTGCGCGTGTGCTCCGGGCGTGTAGGCCGAGGTCATCGACGCCGGGGGCACGGAACTCTTCCTTGTTGCAGAGCTCGGCCCACTCGCGGACGCTCATGATCCTGCGCTTCTCCAGGTTTTCCTGGCGGAATAAACCGCCACGACCGGCCATGTGCTGTTCGATAGGGGATTTAATTCTGACGTCTGCGAGCTGATCCTTGATGGGCGGCATCGCGTCGAGCCTAGGGAGGGTGAGGACGGGGGCGTGGTGTGGGAAGGACACTGACCATTCTTTGGGCGGGATGACCTTGACGATGCCGCTCCTGAGGCCCCAGGACTCGATCTGGGACATGTAGCGCTCGAAGTCGGCAAACTGGTCGATGGTGGGCTTGAACACGGGTATGCCGCGGTGGGCGAGGGGGTCGTCGTCGGGCTCGAGCCAGGGGCGGGCATCGGAGCTGGGGGAGGGTGGCAGATGGGCGGGCTCTGAGCCGAAAAAGTGGTCGGGCTGTACGGTGACTGGCGTGACGGATCTGGGCGGGGAGAGGGACGGAGAGGCCATGGCTGGTGTCCGAGGAGCAACGTCGAGCGTGTGATATTGGGCGCTTGTCCGTATTATATAACTCGAAAATAATAATATCTTAATTCAAAGATGGTCCCCCACTTGATCACGCTCGCTGACCTGACCGCCCCCCAGATCCTGCGACTCGTCCGCCACGCCCACGCGCTCAAGCACGCCGTCCTACCCTCGCTCGCACCCCGGTCACCCCCTCACGTGCTCCCCTCCCAGTCCCTCCTCCACAAGTCGATCGCCCTCCTCTTTTCGAAGCGGAGCACCCGCACCCGCGTCGCCGCAGAGACCGCCGCCGTCCTCCTCGGCGGGCGCGCGCTCTTTCTCGGCCGCGAGGACATCCAGCTCGGCGTGAACGAGTCCCCGCGCGACACCGCCCGCGTGCTCGGCGGAATGTGCCAGGGTATATTCGCGCGCGTCGGCGACCACGCAGAGATTGAGGTGACATCCACGATCGCGCCTGTGTGCCCGTACTGACATCTTTGCAGGAACTCGCAGCATATTCGCCCGTGCCCGTCCTCAACGCCCTCTCCTCCCTCTGGCATCCCACGCAAATCCTTGCAGACGTGCTCACCCTGCATGAACACGCCCGCATGTTTGATCCGGCTCAGACACCCAGTCCGAACATGCCTCTCCCCTCTCTCCGTCCCCTCACAGTGGCCTACGTCGGCGACTCGGCCAACGTCCTCCACGACATGCTCGTCACATACCCGCGCCTTGGCCACAAACTCCGTGTCGCATCGCCTCCCCAACCCGCCTATCAATGTCCCAACGCCGTGTGGGATCGCGTCACGGAGTTAGGGTGCGACAAAGGCATCTCGTGGACAAGCGATCCTCGCGAAGCCGTCCACGGTGCCGACGTGGTCGTAACAGACACTTGGTGAGAATCACAGCCGTGCGCGCATCCCGCGGCATCGCTTATTGTTGTCTCCGCAGGATATCCATGGGGCAAGAGGCGGAAAAGGAACAACGTCTCAAGGACTTTGCCGGCTACCAGGTCACCGAATCGCTTTGTCGCGAAGGGGGTGCCAACCCCAATTGGAAGTTCCTTCACTGCCTGCCACGCAAAAAAGACGAGGTCGACGACGAGGTATGTTTCACGCGCCAAGGTGGCCCTGGTGACCGACATGTGCTAGGTGTTTTACGGCCCGCGATCCTTGGTCTTTCCCGAGGCGGACAATCGAAAATGGACGATCATGGCTGCGTTCGAGTACGTCGTCGACATATCCCGCGTTCACCTCTGACTCTCGTCCGCTGCAGTCTCTTGTTTGGTAAATGGGATCTGACTGGCGAGGCCAAGTAGTAAAAGTACTCGTGTAGTAGTACCACGAATAAGCACAGCCACCTCTTGCGGCGCTTGGTCTGGGACCTCCACGATGGCCTCACAACATGCGACTGCCGTGGTCGTCGACGCGGTGGCAATGAAGATTCTGCACGCCCACAGTTTTGCTCGAACTTCTGCCCAAGCAATGTCCGTCATGTCCAGCCTGCTGACCAGATATCTCGTCCTCCTAGCCTCGGCGTGTGGCCGCTTCTCCCAACTCGCAGGGCGATCGAGCCTCTCGGTGCACGACTTGGTCGCTTGTCTGGAGGAGCTCGGCACCAACGTGGATGAATTGGCCGAGTACTGCAGCACGGAAGGGGCAGAGTTGTCCAGATATGCATCCAGCAGTGCCAAAAGACTCGACGACCTCGCCGATATCAGAGGTATGACACGCTTGGCTAGATGTGCGCTTATCAACTCGTTTGTTCTCTAGGCTACCTCGAAGAAGGACTCGTTCCGCCCGGCGAACCTATCCCTCTGCATTATGCACCACTCGCGGAGGATGTCGACGTTGTAGACGACAGTGACCAGTCCGACGACGGGCTGAGCGACCCATCCGTCGCACCCGTCGACCGGTTTACAGAGCCGCTATCATATCGCGAACATCCCACGACGTCTTTCCTGCCTGATTTTCTACCCCCCTTCCCTGATGCCTCCCGGCCGCAGTCCCCATCACCTGCACCCGCTCCCCATGCAGTCAAGCTGGAACGACCCCCGTCGCCACTCCCACAACACATCGCATCGATCAGCGCCGGCGACTACCTCATCCAGGTGCCATACTCCGAGTCCGTGCTCGCTAGCACGCCTGCGTGGCATCTGCCCTCTCCACCCTCCGCATTACGCGCATCCAAGCCTCCACCCCCTCGCTTCCCGACGCCATCGGCGCAGCAAGCTCTTTTCGCCGCCTACCACCATATACTCACGCACCCCGTCTCTCAGCCAGGGCCACCTAACCCTGCGAAACACAAGGTGGCCATGGCCCTTCTTTCTCAGATCCAAAACAATACGCGATGGGACGCACCCTCGACGCTGTACGCGAGTGTCGTACCGTGTCCCCCGCGTGTCACGTCCATTGGACCCACGTACCCCATCGCTCACAGTGTGCTGGAGAACAAAAAGGATGCCGACAAGGAGTTGGACAAACGGCCGATGCTCCCCCCCGCGCCTCCTCGTCCCGTCTTTACCAACGACAAACTGGTATACCTTGCCTCGCAACAGGCCTCGAGACTACCCGAACTCGCTCGTCAAGTACTCCCCGTACGTATGCGTTTCTTTCCCCACATCGCACTGCTGAGATCGACCTGGGTAGGGACCTGTACTATCGCGTACGACGCGCCTCACGCACCCTCCAGTCCTGCAGCGAGGGTCGCAGAAACTGTATTACGGGCAGGGTGTCCCGGCGCCGTGGAACTCGTCGCTGAGCGCGTCTGCCGCACAAGGGGGCAAAGGCGGAGAAGATGGGGTTGCGATCAACGGCCAAGACGTGTCCTCGTTTACGCTCCCGGACGCGCAGATGTTTGCAACGTGGGACTATGAGATGAAGCAGTGCAACGAGCCTTTGGGAGCGGGTCGACGTGGCAGGACGTCGGCGCCGATTGTGTCGTTGTCGTCGCTTGGTAGACCTTCTAAAGTAGGGACTTGACCATGTACTACATTCTCTTGCCATTTCTCGCTACACTCTACCTCAGCGTCAATGGCGCGATGTCCCGCAAGCTGTCTCCCTCTGGCGCTGTGACCGCCTTCGTGGTCGGGTTTGCGGTCATGTCGACCCACGTACGCGCTGTGGGCGTCTCTCTCATCGTGTTTTACTTGCTCGGCTCCAAAGCGACCAAGCGTAAGTCACACATATCCTGACTGTGTCCAAGTCTTGACGGGCACGTCGAAGAGGGCAAGCAGCGCAAGGCTCAGCTCGAGGCGGGGTTCCATGGCGCTGGCAACCGCACCGGATGGCAGGTGCTCTGCAACAGCCTCGCAGCCTTTGTCGCCTGCGTCGTATGGAGCGTCAAGTTCACCCCCGATGCGCTGCCCTGGTCCTGGCTCGCACACGCCATCCACATTCCGCGTGGCACCGACGTGTATGACAGCGAGCGCTGGTGTCCCACGTCGCCTGCCATCGCGGACGGTCTCTCGCGCGCGCTTGTTTTTGTCACTCTGGGGTGCGTCGTTCATACCGCGTGCGTGATGTACTGTACGACGTCCCGTCCAGCCAGTTCGCCTGCTGCCTCGGGGACACCCTCGCCTCGGAGCTGGGCATCCTATCGCGCTCACCGCCAGTCCTCATCACGACGTTCAAGCGGGTACCCCCAGGGACGAACGGCGGCATCTCTGTCGGAGGCACGGTCGCGTCCGCTATCGGTGGCTGCATCGTCGGGCTTGTCCAGTGCGTGAGTTTGGTCGTGGAAAGCAGCGCTTGCAGAGCCGAGTGGACGAGCCTGCTCCCGACGCTGATTGGCTGGGGCTCGGCCGCGGGGATCCTTGGGTCGATGGTGCGTGGTCGACTTCCGCGTGTCATGGGCGATCATCGGACGTGATGCTTAGCTGGATTCTCTCCTCGGAGCGACGCTACAGCGCACGCGCTACTCTGCCGACAAGAAGTGGATCCTGCAGGACGAATCAGTGCCTGACACGAACGAGGCCGTCAAGGTGATCAGCGGGATCAGCGTGTTGACCAATAACCAGGTTGAGCGTCCTTTTCTTCTCGACTGGATATGGCACTGACAGCGCGGCAAGGTGAATCTGGTCTCATCGGTCGTGACGGCGCTCGTTGTTGGTGCACTTGCCTAGACTTGTATTAGTTACTGGATTAGTGCGATCCGTTCAGATCTTGTTCACGTGTGTTCCAATGTAAATTAACCTGAACCTCCGATTACACCTTGCTCCATCTCCTTCATCATGCCCTCCTCCAACGAACCACCCAAGCGCGACGTACAGAACCACCTGCTCTTCGAGTGTGCTTGGGAGGTCGCCAACAAGGTCGGCGGCATCTACACCGTCATAAAGACAAAGGTCCCCGTCACCGTCGCAGAGTATGGCGATCGATACACCCTCATCGGTCCTCTCATGCACAAGACCGCCCCGCTCGAGGTCGAGGCCCAGGAGCCCACCGATCCCGCCCTATCGGCGACGCTCGACAGCATGCGCGTCCAGGGCATCAAGTGTCTCTACGGCCGCTGGCTGATCGAGGGCGCACCCCGCGTTCTCCTCTTCGACGTCGGCAGCGCATTCCACCGCCTCGACGAGTGGAAAGCCGACCTCTGGAACCTCGCCGGCATCCCCTCCCCCCCGCACGACACCGAAACCAACGACACCATCATCTTTGGCTACCTCGTCGCCTGGTTCCTCGGCGAAGTACGTCCCCCTCTGATCCGCCGTCTTCCGTCTGTCTACACGTACGACTGACCGGCTCTGCCCGACGCTCCACAGTACGTCTCGCAGCAGCTCCACACCGCCGTCGTCGCCCACTTCCACGAGTGGCAGGCCGGCGTGGCCATCCCCCTCTGCCGAAAGCGGCACGTTGACGTCACGACCGTGTTCACGACCCACGCCACCCTCCTCGGCCGCTATCTCTGCGCCGGCAACGTCGATTTCTACAACCACCTCCAGTACTTTGACGTCGACCACGAAGCGGGCAAGCGCGGCATATACCACCGGTACTGCATCGAGCGTGCGGCCGCACACTGCGCCGACGTGTTCACGACCGTGTCGGACATCACGGCGTTCGAGTCGGAGCACTTGTTGAAGCGCAAGCCGGACGGGATCGTGCCCAATGGGCTCAACGTCGTCAAGTTCCAGGCGATGCACGAGTTTCAGAATTTGCACGCGACGGCCAAGGCCAAGATTCACGAGTTCGTTCGGGGTCATTTTTATGGGCACTATGATTTCGATCTCGATAATACGCTCTACGTCAGTCCTCGGTCGTCCCTGATCTTTTTTTGACGGACGTGTTTTCTGACCTCATCGTTCAAAAGATGTTTACTGCTGGTCGGTACGAGTATCGGAACAAGGGGGTGGACATGTTCATTGAAGCGCTTGCGCGTAAGCTGGTCTTGGTGGTCGTCATCGATCGTCCTCAGCTTTGATCATAGGTCTCAACTTCCGCCTTCAACAATCCGGTTCAAAGACAACCGTCGTCGCGTTCATCATCATGCCTGCCAAGACCAACTCTTACACGGTCGATGCTCTCAAGGGACAAGCGGTCATGAAACAGTTGAAGGACACCGTGACGGAGATACAAAACCGATTCGGTGCTCGTTTGTTCGAACATGCTGCCAGGTATTCCGGGTACGTGCTGTTGATGATAGATGCAGAGTGCTTTGGATGAATCTTGTTCCTATAGGGAAGGCAAGATGGAACTCCAGCCGGAAAACCTCTTGTCTGCGGAGGACCAGGTGTTACTGAAGCGTCGGATATTTGCACTCAAACGCAGCTCATATCCTCCGATCGTGACGCACAACATGGTGGATGATGCCAACGATCCGATTCTGAACCAGCTCCGCCAAGTCAAACTATTCAATGCACCAACTGACAGGGTCAAGGTGATCTTCCACCCCGACTTTTTGAACTCGAACAATCCCATTTTGGGCCTCGACTATGAGGAATTTGTTCGGGGATGGCCACCTCGGCGTGTTCCCGAGCTACTACGAGCCATGGGGCTATACACCAGCAGAGTGCACAGTTGTGAGTAATGCGTCCGATACTGATGGTATTGGTCATGTAATTGATGCCGGAAATCAGATGGGAGTCCCATCTGTCACCACCAATTTGTCTGGATTTGGGTGTTTCATGCAGGATCTCATCGAGAGACCGGAAGATGAAGGCTGCTACATCGTCGATCGACAAATGCAATCTGTCGAAGGCGCGGTGAACAGTTTGGCCAGCTTCATGTTCGCCTTCACGAACAAGACGCGGCGACAACGGATTAACCAACGCAATCGAGTGGAGCGATTGAGTCCGCTGTTGGACTGGAAAAACCTTGGCGTGGAGTACACCAATTCGAGACAGTTGGCGCTTAGGCGAGCATATCCCGACACATTCCTGAATGCGAGCGGCGAGGTGGATGACGAGGAAAGTGCACGGTTTGTGGGCAGCATTGAGCGGTTCTTCACATTGTCTGCGCCTGCGAGCCCACGTTTGCGCATGTCGGGGATTGCCACTCCGGGAGACATGGGGACGCTAACCGAGGAGGTGAGATGTCTTACTCCCAGGCGGCCTAGTCTGACACGCCGGGATGACCGCTTTGCAGATGGAACGACTGAATACGAGCGATTATCGTGGGTATAACTGGCCGCGGTCGACCGAAGAGGAAGAGGACGGGTATCCCTTGTGAGTGGCTGTCCTTATCAAGGTTCCATGTTCCCGTTTCATATCCGCTTTGGGTAGCCCGCTTGTGACAAAAGTTCGCTCGCGCGCGGGGTCTGGGGTAAGCACGCCGGGGGTTGGTATGTCGAGGAGTCTAAGCGAGCGGGACCTGCAAAAGGCGGATGCGGTATTGAACCGGGTGAACGTGAAGGTGACCCCTGCTGAACCAGATGACGCTTAAACAACATGCTCTGATTTGTATCTACTATTCCAAATATGGCTGTCTTTCGGATCGGAATCCGGCGTGTATTCCGTCCCGGATTCTCCCGGATGTCAATCCTTTTTCACGTTGGTCTTTTTCCTCATTGTCACCGACAGCGACGACGCCCTTTTCGACGTCGTGGAACACCATGAGCGCACCGCGTCCATCGATGACGACGATCCAGAAGCGCTTCTACCGCGCCGTATCGTCCACCTCGACATCGGCAAGCGCGATATCCAGAGTGCGCTCCAACTCTGCCTCATCTCCCCGCTCGCTCTACACCCCCCACGCCTCCTCTGGGCCACTCGCCTTCTTCGACTCTCCTCCTCCCCCGCCTCCCAGCTCTCGCCCAGGCAATCCCCACGTCCTCTCCACCTCGCGCCTTCCTGTGAAAGCGGAAGGCGAGGCCTCGACAGGCCCACACTCTCACAACTCGCCGCACGGCCAGGGCCAGACATCTGGCCAACCCCCCTTCTCCCTCGCACTCACATCCCCCCAGGCAAACGCCTCCTCGTCCCCCCTCACACCCGCCTCGCATCCCTCCGCGGGATTCTTCCCGTATTCCTCCTTTGCCCCCATCCCGTTTTATAATGGCTCGCTCTCTGACCCGTCCGACACGCATCCGCGTGTCAAGAAGCACCGAATGCGATACCACCTCGACGTGGGTGCCTACGGGATCCCCAAGCACGCCACCAAGCCTGTCAAGCCAGGCATGGGAAGCGCCGGTGTGAACACGGGACGTTTCCTCCAGGACCTCCCTGCCGAGGATCTCGGTCTGGCGGTGCAAGTAGGCGAAGATGCCTACTTTGTCCGCGAAAACGCGATGGGCGTGGCCGACGGCGTCGGAGGCTGGTCGCGGGCCAGAGGTACGTAAACGTTCCTTTCAGATGCATTAAACCTAACCTTGACCATACATATGTCTTAGATGCTTGCCCGTCGAAACGGTCGTCCAACGACCCTTCACCCAGCGCTCTTTTCGCTCGTCGGTTGATGCATTATTGCTCAGCCGAGGCACTTGAAGTCGATGCTTGCACTTCTCCAGGGCGTGAGGCATCTCCGGCCCGCAGTGCCTCGCCAGTGCGTACAGGCGGCACAGCCCTCAACGACGCATGGCCATGGAATGCGGACATAGCTCAGCTCCACGAGGAGCTGCAAGATTCGCTAGAGGACCTTGAGGATGGCTTGGACATTCTCATGATCCTCGAACGTGCGTATGAAAAAACGATTACAGCGCATGTCGTGGCCGAGGAGTCGGCTTCGTCACCGCAGCCATCCACGCTTGCTTCCATTCCCGAAGACCAGTCCCTTTGCACGGGGACGAGTGATGCATCTCCGGCATCCACTCTACCACCCGAAGAACCCGTGGTCCCACAGCCGAGGGTGGTTCCGTTGAAGACGGGGTCTTCAACTGCGCTCGTCGCAGTTCTGCAGCATTCGCGACCAGCGACACCTCCCCAATCGTCTCCCATTCGATCGACGCTATTCAGTTTACCCGTGTCATCCAAGCCTACGCACGACGTGGTTCTCAAGATCGCTCACTTGGGCGACTGCATGGGTATGCTCGTGCGAGGAGAGCGCATTGCGTGGCGCAGCGCGGAGATGTGGTGGGCTTTCAACACACCTGTGCAACTCGGGCCGAGTTCCTCTGCCCGACCGACCGATGCGCAGATCCTGGAGCTCCCTGTGCAAGCGGACGACATCCTGATCCTTGCCAGCGATGGTCTGAGCGACAACTTGTGGGACTCGGAGGTATTGGACGAGGTGGTGCGGTTCAAGCGGTCGTTTTTGAAGGACGCGAATCAAGGGACGGGCAAGGGGCTGCTGGGTCGAAGGACGCTTGCGGGGATGTTGAGCGAGGCGCTGTGCTCGAGGGCGCGTCGGGTGTCTGAGAGGAAGGGGAGGCATTTTGCAGACGATGATGGGGACGTGGAGGACGAGATACCATTTGCTCGGCGAGCAAGGGAACAAGGGAAAACCTTTAAAGGTGGTAAAATCGATGGTGAGTGTGTCTCGTGTGATCATTTTATTTATGCTGAGATGGCTTCGGTAGATATCTCCGTGCTGGTAGCCGTCGTGTCGCCAGCACCCAACATGGCGCTGAACTGAGTGGGTTGTGACATTATATAAGTTGGTATATACTCACTGTGCACGTGTACAACATTCGTTTTGCATCTTTTTTTTTTCCCTCTGAATCATTGTATAGATAGATTGTACATGCAATGCATCGAAATATCTCTAGTGCCATGTTATTTTACTTGTATCTCATCCAAATATCCACCCCTCCACCTCTTGTTTGATGTGTGTCACTGATTTCAACCTGCGCCGATATTGGACACGAACATCGCCAGGGTTCACACCAGCTTGTATGTCAGTGTACATAGCGGCGAACTAGCAGTAAGTAGCTAAGACGCAGTGCATAGTCATGGTCATTCACAAAGGGATCTGAACCTCTCAGCGACAGTTTATCACCAGTCCGATCCACACGATGAACGACGTTCGAACGAACTTGTCCACCGATTAGTGTACATCTGACGACACGCACGTCTAGCTAACATCCATGGCTTCGCCTGCGAGAGGGGTGATCTGCTCGCTGACGATCAGATCCTTGATGCTCTCTTTCTTCCACGCTGTCGTTCCCCGCCTGAACGTGTATTTACGCTCCTTGTCCACGCGCTCGTTCGGTCTGACAAAGTTGCGCAGCATCTCGGTGCCGGCCGCAGTGATGATGCACGCATCGACGTTCGAGCCCGAACCGAGATCGTTGAAGATACCCGCGGACACGGCGGCCGTCACCAAACGGAGCGCTTCCTCTCGCTGCAAAACAAAGGGGGGGGAGGGGTGACGTCAGCCCATCGGGTCTGACGGAAAGACGCGCGATTCACCGTCATGTCGGGCTTCCAGTCGCTCTCGAACACGGCCATGGCTGCCAAGCTGCCCGATCCCATGGTCACATATGGGAGCTTGTCCGTCGAACCGTGGGGGTGGATGGTGAACAGTTGTGGACCGGTGACGTCGACGCCGCCGAGGACGAGCGCCGCGCCGATATGCCCCTGATATCTGTGTTCGACGGGGCGACGTCAGCACGAATCGAATGCGATCGCGAGAGAGAGAGAGGGGGGATGGGTAGTAACGCACTGGAAGAGATGCTGTTTGAGCATGGTCATCGCGGTGACGACGCGCGGCGTTCGTCCCGTCGAGAGTGCGTGGAGCTCAATGCGGGACGAGATGTCCGCCGTGACGAATTCGGTGTCTGCGGCAGTCCCGGCGCCGCAACAGCGGATGGACTCGGAGATGTAATGTATCTGGGACGGGATGGGATGAAGTGTGTGGACGTACGACGCAGAGACGCTACCTTTTCGCAGTTCTTGTCGGCGACGATCTCACCCATGGTTGCGCGGGTGTCTGCGCCGAGCGCGACGCCGTCCTTGAAGACACATCCTACGATGGTGGTACCGGTGCTGGTCGCCTTGGGCAGCGGCAGACCTTTTTCTGCCAGAAAGTGGTTGCTATCAAGAGAGCGTTGGCGATCGTCTGGGCAGGGTTAGATCGCAAACGCGCTCACCGTATCGAGTTTGAGAAATCGAAACCGGACGGTCTGTATACGCTGTCCATGATCAGTGTTGGAGGTATACGCGTCGCGAGACTCGTGGCACCGCCTTGCCCTTGTTTCGAACCCCGGACAGCCCCCTTCACTACCAACTACTACCAACCAGTTAACCATGGACGGCTGGAGCAAGTTACAGTCGAGCTTGTCAAGCTTCAACATCGGCCAGTCCGCTAACAAGCTCGCCAAGGGCTTCAACTCGAGCGTGCAGGCGACCCGCGAACGTCTTGGCCAGGTCGCGCCTGAGGAAATCACAGAACTGCCCCAGGGTCTGTCCCGGCGTTTGTTCGAATATTATTGCCACTTACGTCTCACATTTGGTCACAGAGTACAAGGACCTCGAGGCCCGCGTCGACGCGCTGCGTCAGGCCCATCTCTCATTGCTCAAGTAAGGATTCGCTGTTTCACTCTGTCTGCCCGCCTGACCCTGTGCACAGGATTACCAGGGCATACGAGTCCGAGTCCTACGACTACCCCGTCCAGATCCAAGAATCGATCACAGAACTCTCCACCACCATCGGACAAGGCATCACCAACTTTGCAGCCGCCAACCTCAAGGGGACGAACCTCCCTGCACCGGACCCTGTCGCCGCCGCCCCCGCGCAGCACAAGACGCTCCCCCATGCACTCGGCCGTGCCGCGACCCACGGCGCGATGGTGCTGCACGCCGCCCCGGGTGGCAACGACGATAAGCTCGGGCGGGCACTCGGCTTGTACGCCGGTGCCTGGGAGTCCGTCGCTGCTGCGCGCGAAGAACAAGACGATGCGATCCAGAGGCAATATCTCCAGCCATGGCAAACAACGCTCACGACCTCGATCAACGTCGCCATGAGGGCCCGTCAGGCCGTTCGCTCTAGCAGACTCGAACTCGACGCGGCCAAACAATCGTAGGACCTCGCCTCGGTGTGCGGATGATTGGCTCAAACATGTCCTTGCTTAGATTGAAGACCGCGGGTCCTGCTAGACAGGAACAAGCGAGGCTCGACGTTGAGAACGCAGAGGATGACCTCGTTCAGAAGACCGAGGTCGCTATCACCCTCATGAAGACTGTGCTTGAAAACGTACGTGACATCCACACGCCCTTTTTTTGCGAGTGGGACACCAACGCTTGTCTAGCCCGAGCCCATCAAGAACCTGAACGAACTCGTTAAAGCACAAGTATGCGTATGCGTTTATCGACTACCTCCATATCGCTGACGTCCGCACAGCTTGTCTACTTTAACTCTGCTGCTGAAGCACTCTCGTCCACACAGGGCGAGATAGAGGAGCTGAGCGTGGCTGCCGAGGGTGACTACAGGTAATACATCTCTCGTTGTCTGTCAATCCCAATGTCTCACGACCACTCTAGAAAGTCTCGGGATCACTGAAAGATCACCCAGGGCTTGCGACACATCTTTATACGACATTCAATTTTAGCACCTGTTTATGGGTACGATCGTATAGTTTTAAGTACTCTCCTTGCACGTTCTGTTCCAATCGTCCCCTCCTTGGTTTGTGCAGGCCTGATTCTGTTGTCTGTGACCTGTGTGTAGCGTGTACAATCGAAAAGACCCTGTTCAGACCTGTTCAGTTAGAGTCCCATAAACTGTTTTTGTCCGTGCGCGGTGAACGATGTCTTTCGCAGACATCCGAGCGGAGCTAGAGTACCTGCAAACTTGGTTGCTTCACGTGATATCAGCCCACTTTTTTTCCCTTGAACCACCACCTGGCATGAACTTGTTCGTTGGTTCGTAAGAAAAGTGAGTACATCTAGTTCCTCCTCATTCGAACCGCCACGTCTTTGTGATGAATTTTATTGCTGTGCACCAGACCGAGTGCTTTACCAGCTCCTTGAGGAACATTTACCCTGGCCCTCTATAATACGCTCGAGGGTCCTGATCATCGTTCTCGTCTCGCGTCGTTCCAAACTGTTTGCTGATCGCTCTTGTTCAGTCTGCAGGCTTCGTCGAACGCGCAACCTGAACCAGTGTCATTCGCTTTCCACCTCGTGTCTATACAGCCATGTGTATATTTATTTAGCACTTTCAACAACCCGACCGTCACGTCGTCTTGATCTTCATATGCACAGATTTCGCGCGCGTGAGCTGGTCGTAGCCTAGTGTGGCGCGTGATTCAAGGCGTGTCCAAGTTATCAGAGCAACGTCCGATCACGTACCAAACTTGCTCAGACTGACGCCACGACCGCTGTTCTTGACGCCGGTCCATGACAGTGCGGGATCGAGGGAATCGCATCTGTCGATCGCGCGCGATGAGAGTCCATGTATTACGTCTTTGGCAAAAAGGCATCACCTGTTTAAAAACACGGTCCCGGTGTGTAGCTCGTCAACGATGTGCAGAAAGGCTTTCTCGGAATCGGGGTTGTCTTGTGCGTTGGTCCAAACCGAGGCCGTGAGCCCGTACGAGGAGTCGTTCATGAGGCGAATAGCCTCTTCGTCCGAGGAGACCTATTCGAATCCGTCTTTACAGGTGGTTGGAAAGCTGCTTTGACTAACCTTCTGAATCCCGATGATGGGCCCAAACGTTTCTTCCTGTAGTGGTCCTTCAGACATACTCACTATTTTCTATCCAACATATCTTACCATCATCACGTCCATAGCTAGGCCGTGGGGTCATTCAAGCAGCCACACACTTGTTTATTAGCTAACTCACTGTGATTCACATTGACCAAGACCTGAGGCGCAACATAGGCAGTCCCACTTGTGCGTTCATGAGTTCCCCGTGTTCAACCGCTAACGCAAAGGTACTCACGGTTGAGCCATCGGGAATAGGTCCTCAGGGATGAGGGCCGTAGCACCCGTCTTGACTAAGACTTGATCAACACGCGGTGGCAAGGAAACCGAGAGATCCAACCTGCGTCTGCGACCTGTTTGCGAATCTTTTCAGCACTTGCAACGCTGACGACAGGCCCAAGAGAAGTCTCTGGCTTGGTGGGATCACCCAAGACATATTTCTTTCGGGAGTAATGCGTAAGTTCCGCGGGAGGCAAGGCACGAGAAAACCTCAGTCACCTTGACGAGATCGACGTATTGCGTTACAAACTCGTCGTGTACGGATTCATGCACATATATGCGCTTTCGAACGTGAGTGGAAAGATGAGGAACCCTCGGTGTGACCCACCTACCTCGATAGCACAACAACTTTGACCCGAATTGAACATGGCACCTTCATAACATGTCAGTCAGGAAATGCAGCTGAATGCACCACTTTGAAGCCAGACCATCCACAAGTTCTGCGACGGTGTACTTTAAATCCGCATCCGGACGGACGTACGCGGGGTCTTTTCCCCCTAGCTGCGAGCAAATCAGGTATCGCACGACCAGTGGCTCTTGTCCATACCTCGAGCGCAACACCCTTGAAACCAACCGCCTCTACGGCCGCGCGTTCCACAGCCTGACCGCCGACGACGCTCCCAGTGAAAGAGACAAAGTTGACCAGCTTGTGCTGGACCACGTAGGACGTGAGCCCGGGAGACAGGTGCAAGACCTGCACGAGGTCCTTTGGTACACCGGCTTCATGAAGTGCGTCGACGAAGCGTTCTGCCACCAGGGGTGTCTGCGGGGAAGGCTTGAGCAGGACTGCATTCCCGGCCACGATGGCTGGGAGGACAGAGTTGATGGTCACGAGATAGGGATAGCTGTGGGCGTGGATGAGTCGTCGTAGGACGGGCTGAGCCCAACGCGAGGCCTACTTCCAAGGCGCGATCACAAACACGACGCCGAGGGGCTCGCGCTTGATGTACCGTCTGAATCCGGGCAGATCGGTGTCCTTGAGAGAGACGTCGGCGAGGCAGGACTCTGCGATGGAGAGCATGTATTCTGCGCGGGACAAGAACCCTCTGATCTCACCCGGGACTTGGCTGACGGGTCTGGAGTAAAGCCAGATGAGACGTATCTCGTAGATCAGAGCTCAAGAAACGAACGTACCGACCCATTTGCAAGGTGAGCTCCAGATGGAGGGCTTTCCGTTCGTCGTCGCCGAGAGCTTTGAACACAGACTACGACACGGTCTACGCATGCATCATTCGAGCTGTGTTGGCACATACCACGAACTTGCACCCAATCTCGATACGCTCCTTGAGGGTGCATTTCCTCCAAGCTGCTTGGGCGAGGGCGGCGTTTTGGAGCTTGGTATCGATCTCAGGTTCATCTGGGTATGTTCTGGTCACATACGGTGCTTGACTGTGCGGGATGATGGTCGTCTGGGTCTGTAAGTTGGCCATGGTCGAGTACGAAAACAGTCGGGGCCCTGGTGGTTCCGATGTATCCCGTTATCTTATCTCCAACTAAAGGTTTGGCAACGATATCAAGGTACAAATCATGTTCTATATCTCATACTTTGTACCGACGACCCGTCTTGGTAAAGAAGGTTTGCAGGATGTACACCTGCAAGCTGGTCTATGGTCAGTGACTGCATCGTCCTCGCACGAGATCACACACATTGCCATTCCGACAACGCCCAAGCTCTCACACACAGCGTACCAGAATAGGCGACTGTACACATAGTGAGTGAAATGCAAGGCCGACAGACTATGTGCTCACTTTTGAGTGGATTTAACGAGAGAGAATCCTCGTGTTTCTCGCGTGTGGAAGCTAGGGCCATCTAAGAGCACGTCTCGACGCGTCCAACGAAATACGCACTGTCTCTGAGTGCGCTTGATGTTCATGAGCATATTGTTGAGCCGGTAAATGCTTTCCTCGATCGGACTCGTGTGATCTTCGACCTGACCGGGCTTGGCCGCGACTTCCCTGCGAGGTTCGCTCTCGACCATGATGTCAAAGTCGAGCAACTTGTCGGTCAACGTGGACATGTCATTTTCGAAGCAAAAAGAGTATTCTCCGACGGTGTTCGCGGTCATGATGTAGTCTCCCGAACGTTCACGTTGTCCATCGAGGAGCAACTTCTCGTTGGGATCTTTGATGTCAAAGTCGATGTCGAAAGAACCTCCAGCTTGAACCTGGCGCAAAACGGCTGAATACCTTGACTCGTCCAGGGTGAGTCAATACGTACTGCAAAATAGAACTGGGAGCAAAGTGAGTAATTAGAAGCTGCTTAGTGGGAGCACTTGCCCCGATCTTCTCTCCAGCCTTGTCCACGTCAGCATAAAAGCAGAGGCGCTCGTTTGGTGAAATGATGGTGGTCAACGCCACCGCCTTGACGTGCTGGAGAGACGCCAGAAAGAGCACGCTAGAAGCGAGCAGGTTGAATAGTAGAATCATGACGAGCGTAATGGTACTTTCGGAAGGGTATTTCGTCGGCATTAGATGCCGATTATAACGGAGACTGAAATATCGAATCTCCGCGAAGATGGCACGTTAATCTCCCCCTTCTTGCTCGCTCAGACCAGATTGGCGTGCATTTGACAGGTGACCGAGCATATAGCTAACATTCGCTCTACTGATCATCTCACATGACAGTGTACACGATGCTTGACACTCTACTCTTTTACAGCGACAACTATCAGGCCTCGCCCTCTCCGGGATTCGCCCGGGATATGGTCAGATGCACTCCGATGACATCTACGCCAAATCGAGCACAAAGGAGCACCCGATCGCTCTGTCCTGCGCAGAGGGACATGTATCCACATTCCACCACACCGCACGCTCTTGTTGCGTCTTCGACTTCATTTCTTCCCGTGGCGAACATGCAAACTGTCTTTTCACCGAGCCCTTTACCGCTGTCGAAAACTCCATCCTTAGTCTATCCCGAAATGTCGCCACCTTCTCAAGGATCAGGAAGTACCCCCTTCGAGCGACAATTCATAGGCGATTTTTCTCGAGAATGGAGCGACGTCCACTCTCAAATTTCCCCTGTCGCACGAGCGACTTTCTATGCATCGCTCCCGTCTCCGGCATTCTCACACTCTGGCGGTACCCCGCCCAGGACTGACTTTGGCCAACCCTCTCAGGATTCTCAGGACGCTGTAGGACGCGTATCCCTGATCGATAAATTCATATCCGCCGCAGCTAATGAATCTTTATCTGCCGAAAATGATACACCTCTTTCGACCTTTTCATCTCAAGATCGCTGTTCTTCACCTTTGTCGGATCTGTCGGAACTTACCCCCCTTTCATCTCCCGAATCTTCCGATCGTTTTGGACGCGGATTTAGCTCTCCACCTACTTCTCCGACTGTAGAGAGACCAAACGATCGCAGGCAATCGAACATCCCGTTTACATCCAAATCACGACGAGGGGCCTCTCTCAGGCCATCAACTCGTAGCCATTCTCGTGCCCACGACCCGGATTACCGGCCTGCGAAGGGCACCATCGCATCTAAGCGGAAGGAAACCTCACGAAGCCACGATGGCGACGAGATACCGGCCAAACGTAGGAAAATGCAATCAACCAACTTTCCTGACCAAATCGCGACCGACACCATACCCTCCCTCGAGATACCCACTCGGCGACGACTTCCTACTGATATACCTTATCATCCACAGTTTTCGCTGTTCTATCTACGTTTTCCAGTCAGCTCTTATATGCGGCTGGCTGACGGGACGTTCGTTGAATTCATTGGCAACCACATTGGCGAATACTCATGACCAAACGTAACATCTAGATTTCCTTTACGTCCAGCGGATTCCAAGCGCGTGGTGGGGACATACAACGAACCACGCGATGCGCTGGATTTGTACACGCCACGCTTCGTCAAGGGATGCGGAGTCACAAAGGTTGGCGTTTGCCCGATCTGCATCGAGAGTCCCTCTCGTAGTGGAAAGGGCGAGGTTGTCTGGCTCTCAATGAAGTTCTCTGCATACAAGTGGCATGTATCTGATACCGCGTTCAGGTCGCCCACTCACACCTTTGACAGAGTCGTGTTTCTGTTGATAAAAAATACTGAGCGAGCGATATGTCCAGTTATCATTTACAATATGCGCACGGTACGTTTTTCAGCCTGAGTGTATGCAGCCCCCACTAGACTTGTCAAGGAATCTCTTCTGTTTCTGCTCGACCTTTCTCTCCCCCGGTCACCTTCCGGACTGTCGAGCGTCGCAATCCGGCCAAAAACGAGCGCGCAAGTATACTGGAGGCTAGATGCCACAAATGCAGGAAATGGATACCTGTGGAGAGTGTCAAGGATATGGATGTCAAGGTAATTCGTCATCGCAAGCTTTCATGATCGGCATGGCCCCCGACTAAATGCGTGTCAGGTGAAGGAACTTTATTGGTACGTACCGACTGAGGTCACCGCCGTGTCGTGAACTCAGTTGCGCAGGTGGAAACACGCTGCTGCATGTCATCAAGGACATAATCTGGAAGGAGACGACGACTTTTTTCACGACGATGACATCTACCACCGCGCTCAGCAACTTTTGTTCTGATCGCGAACCTTGACCTTGCCCGCATTCGCATTCGTTGTTTGCTCAGCTTTTAACTTTATTCACTTCGTTCTGGTCCTCACCCATAGACGTCACATTGCTCACCACTGTTTTGCTAACTGCATGGAACTGTAACCTTATCCTGTATATCTTGAACCGCTTGGGACCGCTGTCGTTTTGACGCATGTAAATTGTTAATCCACCAGCTATCGCCATCGAGACGTGGGTGTGATAATGTGCTTGGTTTCGGTAGTTGTGCAATACAGGTGGTGTTTGTGCCGACTTGCTCTTCGCCTCACCGTCACGGTACCGCGTCAAACGATTCGGAGTCTCATAGTTTGATTAGTCTCCCATTGGGAGGGACCAACACTCATTCATGTCCAAATCAACATCAGAGACCGACGAGTTCTACGCCCAAATCCACCGTCGTATGGTCGAAACAGGCGAATGGGATAGGTACGCCTCCGAGTTAATTTATCTCCCGGAGACTCTCCGTCTTTCGCGTTCTGACTACTCGCACGCCGTTCTTCTCACAGGATTTTTCGTCTCCTCGTGTCCAAGCTCTCGGAGCACGGATGGGTAGATGATATGCGTCACCGTGCCAAGGGTATCCCAGCGTTCTCTCGTGGACGTGGAGGGTGGATGGACTGACAAGGGTTTGTACAGAACACGCACGGTCGATGGATGCGCTCTCCTTGCGGGTGGTACTAGAGGAGATAACCCCACCCGCGCAAGGTACATGAACATCCGTGCACCCTTGGATTGCTATGACGCATCTCACTCACAGCCAACATACCCCCGGCGGTGAAACGCGAAGTCATGAATATACTCAAGCAGTATGTCAAAGATCAGTTCGAAAAGTAGACGGGTTCACGCCGATGATGAGTGGGCCGGGTGCATCATCTTATACACCACTTCCTGGTCGGTCACCTTCACATGCATTGTACATCTAGTCCTCCACCGCACCAATGACATGAAATTACATGCGAATGTCAGTGAAGATGCAGTGCAACTATGATTGCTGGAGTAAACGACGTCATGACTGCTTGGGACTAGGTGGACTTTGCGTGGGTAACTGCTCTGCCTCGCTAGCTGCCGACATCTCCTGCTCCACGATCTTCTCTGCCAATGCCTTGATCTCCTCAGGGTCAGGGCGAATTTTCTCCATCGCCTGATCATATATCTGTTTCCCAACACCCAGCGGCGCCCTCTCCCACGTCGTCACTCGAATACCAACGCCCGGCATTTGGTGTTTCCGAAGGTACCGCACCCACCTATCGACGACGACTGGGTCTGCATCCCATGCCTTGATGACCCGCTTGTGTACGCGCCGCTCAAAGTTCTCCTGACTCTTTTTATGGATGAACGGCCCTCGGAGGACGGTCCACAGCGAACGCTGTGTCGGAAGGGGTATAGGACGTGTAGCAGGGATACCCAACGCGCTCGCGGCGTGCCCGGCAAAGTGCGCAAATAGGTCCAGCGGGTAATGATGGTGCGCCCGGAAGTGAATCTCGGCGACAGGGATGGAGTGTGTGCGGGGAATGGTCGTGGGGGGGTACAAGGCGCGGCCGGGGATGACCATGGCGGCGATGTCGGCCTCGGACAGCACGATGGGGGGTGCATTGTTGTCGTCCGTCGTTGTGGGTGAGCTGGGTCTGCCTAAAACTTGGGCTCAGCTCGACGAGGGGAGAAAAATACACGTACGGTGGTTGGGTGGTGTTATACCGCGCCCATCTCGCCAGCGCCCTCCACGACGTTCGTGATGAACGAGCCAACATGATGACGCGACTGTAGCAAGGAAAGCCTTGACCGAGATTTCTTTGACTAGATCCGGCTATTTCCGGATTCCTTTCAAACTTAGTCAGATCAAAGGCCGACACGTTCAACGTTTTGAAGTTTGAACACCATCCACGATGAGCTCATACGACAGCGACCCATTTTACCTGAGGTGTGTAATTTCTGTCGTGCAAAGTATGCGCGGCACTGATTCCTTTCTAGATACTAGTATGTAGAGCCGGCGTCAAGCAAGCACTTCAAGCTAACATTTCATTGTAGCACGGGCCATTCGGGCAAACACGGACACGAATTCCTCGAGTTCGAATACTCGCGTGGTCGTCTGCGATACGCAAACAATTCCAACTACCGGAACGACAGCCTCATTCGTAAAGAGAGTGCGTCCACAGTGCCGTTCTTTGTCCCACTCGACTCATCCACGCCTTTTCCAGTGTGGGTTGGTCCTTTGGTAATCAAGGAGCTCAAGCGCATCGTCGAGTCCAGCGAGATCACGAAGTGAGTACAGGGTTTATTCAGTCCGTCTGCGTCACGTTCATCGCCGCACCAGGGAAGATGACACAAACTGGCCAAAAAAGAACTTCGTCGGAAAGCAAGAGCTTGAAATTCGTATTGGAAATGACCACATTGCCTTTGAGGTTCGTTCCTTTTCGTCTGATGACGAACTGAATTGACGGTGGGTTAGACTGCAAAAATCGGGTCCTTGGTCGATATCCAGGACAGTGAGGATCCCGAAGGACTCCGCGTCTTTTACTATTTGGTACAAGACTTGAAGGTATGCGTAAGAACATCCTCTTTCCGAGCATCAGTCAACCCTTTCTTCAGTGTCTCATTTTCTCCCTCATTTCTCTTCACTTCAAAATCAAGCCAATCTAAAATAGCCATCAACACGCATCTTCGTCACGTTGTGTGATACTGGCTTTTTTCTTCACCTCCGGTTGCACGTGTCCTGTAGTCAGTATCAGCCTTTGATCGATTACGCAAGATAGTGTTGTACGTCGTCTGCGAGGTAGGACTTAACGTTCAAGTCTTCTGCATACACGTGATGACCGTTCTTTTCAGACCACAATAATACATGATTCTATTTGCTCATATCTCGTCCGGTTGCTGTGCGAAGGGTTGTGGTGACCTATGTAGGATTTCGTTCCCTGAATACTGATCGAACGGCTCTGAACTTATGCAGACAGGTCCCATCCTTGTGCTTTCCTCATTCACGACATGGTAGTATGATCCACTTCGACCCTCAATTGACCCTGCTTGGTGCGCTTCGGCTTCTTGGTATTAACTGGCGTCGGTTCATTGCCAGCTCATTTGCATTGCAAAGCGCCTGTTTTCTTGACTCGTGCTCTCTGCTGTGGGACCACATGTAATAATTCATAGTATCCGCCTTGGTTATCTACCGTGTCCTATTCCATGATGGCGATCTCACGGTCTAGTGCAAAAGTTAAAAGCCGCTCTGTCATTGTCGGGTGATATCAACCACAATAATCGTCCACTATCCTCTCTGCATTGGTAGGTGAGTGATATATGGTCGAGCTCTGGTTGTGGCACGTTGCGTCCACCGTTGTCTAACCCCGGTGCAATTCGTCGCGGAGACTCCTCAGAGCACGTAAGTGGCAAAATGTCACCACAGATTAGTACGCTGCGATCGCGCTACGGAACTTCCCCATGCGTAGGCCTAGCGGGCGTGTCTTCTGGCAAGGTCATCACTAGACATACCTTCTCTTGTGCTGGGAACGTCCAGGTGTAGTGGCCCGTGCTTGATGCCGCTCGGCGCCCGCTACTAACCTTTTTCCCCGAAGCATTCCCCGACAGGCCTCAGTCTACGCGTTTTCTGGAATCATTGCACATTGAATGGCAGAACGCTGTCCCCACAAGTAAACGTAGATCTGTGAATCGATGAGCAATGTCGTTCAGGATGTATCGATGAATGATCGGTTGAATCCGAACCTGGTGGCCTTCTCCTGCCCAGCCTGAATTCACTAATAAATACGATCACGACAAGGGGCAAGCACAATAGGTACATTTCAAAAAATCCAGCCTGCTCGGTTTTACAAAGTGCTAGTGGTACATTGACCAAGTCCACAAAAAAATCGCGCAACAGCGTATTTCATCCCTTGCGATGTCTTCTCACGCAGCCGAAAATTCGAGGACGCACGTTTCTATGAGGTCCCACATCTTCTCGAGCTTCAAACCCGCTGCGGTCCTGCAGAGAGTATAGTGTCAGAACATAGATGTGACACAGTCTGATCTTCAGCGAATCGGCTTACGTGAGTTCCAAGACATTCTCGAGCGTGCGCTCCTTGCCGTTGAACACGAGCCACATTGTCAAGTCCCATTGGTACATAGAAATGCTCCCTACGCCAAAGTTGGGAAGCAGGGGTTCAGGAGCCTATGGATATCGCTCAGAGTCTGCCTAAAATGAGACGGACAAGGTGATGCCCACCACAATGGTACCGTGGGCGACAGCATTAGCCTCTGTCTGCTTGCGACTGACTCCCAGAAGAACGTAATCATCTGTGTTGGTTGGTTGAGCCGGGGGGCACATATTGGCGACTAGTTTCAGCTCACGGATCAAGACACGGCTGTGCAGCCCCATAGCTCGACGGATGTTACGAAGGATGAGCATCGCCTCGTTATCAGCCCAGTTGTGGATGATTGCTCGAAGCTATGATTGTTTCGTTAGTCGCCACGAAAGGCCACTGTTAGCGAGGTAAACCTCGACCCACGTAATAAATATCTTTGCCCACAGCGGGAGTTTGGGCAAAGAAGTCAAGGTCGCAGAATTCAATCTGGTTCTCCTCGACCGCCTCAGGACACTCTGCTGTCCAAACCTAACAGAAACTGAGTATTGGAGGACTGCGAAATAGAGTGCCCACCCCTCGAGCCTGAACAAGTGCTTCTGGCAAGTCTTGTAAAGTGATTTTGATGTGTTTATGTTCCTTCGCGAGAGCAAGGGAAAAGGCACCGATACCTCCACCAACGTCAACGACGGTAGAGCACTTGTCAAACGGGAACTCTAAGCCACAAATTACATGACTGCCAGAAATCACATCGAGCATTACGCACGGTTGATGAATGCGAGAGAGCCCATTGTGGTGTTGAGGCCTCTCATGGAATGGTGAAAATTCTACACACATCGTCGATTTCTGGGAGCAACAAAGGAGCATGACGCGCACCTCTCTTTGAGTATCCTGGGACGATTTAATATGCATAAAATTTTGAATGAATTAAAATTTCCCTCACCTCTTGTTTCATCCGCCCATAGACTGTATCGCTGCTGATGCCCGTAGCATACAATGCAGGAGCATGTTTAGGGTCCTCAGAGTATGCAGTCTCAGATTTCTTCATGCTCTTATACAACGGAGTGGTAGTATCATAAGGCTCTCCGAGCTGAAGGTCGACAAGGCGACGGACTGGGCTACTGCTGTGGAGCATCAGAGAGAGGCGGTTGTTCGCAAACGTGTCCAGATCCACTAAAACATCATATAAATAAGTGTGCGATTTCAGACCAAGAAGCGATAGAACGACCTTCGCTGTAGCAACCTTTGGTAGCCAGAAGATGCAACACACGCACAAGTTTCTTCGCGTCGACGGTGACGATCTGGGCAAGCTCGTTGACGTGAATACCATTGGGATGATCCATAAGGATATCGGTGATATTCTCTGCGCGAACGATACGGACACAGTCTAGGTCATATGCGCTCACGAGCTAAGAGTGATAGGTGTTATGGTGTGATCAAAGCGAGCAACCGTGACGCACGTTGACGATGGTATGTGAAGGCGGTGCAAGGGTTGTGCAGAGCTGGGCACATGCACCTTCGAGGGTGCGAATAACGCTTTTCAGTGTGATGTTATCTATCGCATTGTCCAAGGGGTGAGTCTCCGTGGAGTCGACAGAGGGGACATCCCCTCCTGCTTTCTCGTACTCAGCAATAGCCTGTTTAGCAGACGAGTTAATCAACTTCAGGAGGGCTTCCAGCTTCGCTTTGTTGGTCGACATGGCGTTAGGGCGAACTGTGAAAGTGAGATACAGCGTTTATGGGTGTGTATACCTGCTGAAGGTCACCCTTGAATACAGAGTCTGGTTGTATAAGCAGGGCGCATCAGAGAAGAAACAAGCGTGCCATAAAGGCCATATAATCGTAATAAAGGGCATCATCGAAGGTCTTGTATGGCATGATATAGCTACATCTGACGAGCTGTCTTGCCAGTGTAACGCAACGCTTTCAAGACAGTTTTCCGAGCGCGGGCTGGCTGGTAAGCGAGGGAGTTAGCTCACGATTTCCATATAGAATGAACGTTCTAACATTGTTCGCTCACTTTTTGATTCAATGATTAGTACCCTGTGGGCCGGGAGTCAACGAAAAATAAAACACGGTGAGCCTGTATACGTACTGCTGTGGTAAGTTACGTCGAGTATGCATACAATGCCGACATGAATTTGAGCTCACTCTAGGCTCAGGTTCACCGCATCTACCGCTGCCGAAACTGCTGTTTCAGTTGCTGGGTGGGACCAACGGGTGCCAGTGGTAACGTCTTGCCAGTGTGTGCGTAGGCAGTGCCAACGTGAGCTTGAACTCGATCTTAGCCCGAGCTCACCATCAGGACTAGCGCTGGAATGCATACCCGTATCACCAATGCCGTACGCCATAGTATTGTCGATGCTGTCTCTGGGGCCATGGCATGAATTCGTCGTCGCGTGTGAAAATGAAGTTTGACGTCTAGTCGCCGTTGTATGGAGGGCCGGACGTTCATGTTCACTTTGGCAGATGGTTTTTGGACTCAGCACCCCTGGCATGTCGGCAGACAGTCGAACTGCGTTTCATCTCTGGAGTCCCTCGAACACTGCCTCGACCGCCAAACACCCAATGCAGCGAATGACACGGTGGCAATGCTAGCGTGCATTGCGGCGGAAGTGCATCCCAGACCCACGCGAAAAATCTGTCGCGCTGAAAATTCGACCCACCATATCGCGCGCGCGAAAGTCTGGCACGCCGTAGTACTTACTCGTCGCACCAAATTTCACTCGATATGTAGGGTAAAAACCGTATTAGCAGTGAGGTGTAGCTAGATGCATTTAGGGCATGTACTAACTGGAGCGGGGCCGTGGTGCAGCCGTATAATACAAAGCAGGATCCCACACGTCGTCGTTAAAGGGAGGGGCGCATGGCACGTGTCGCCCGGATATCGTGTTGTCACTGTCCTCGCCATGACCTCGCCCTCGTCCTTGCTGCTAGTAAAGGGTGGGGTGATGGGGCGTGTGGGGCCCAGGTGGTAGTGCGCTCGAATTTTCGGTTCGACAGACATCTAACGGGACACCACGGAGAGAATTGATTGATTCATCAAGC
>JBBPOD010000013.1:0-56566 GCA_038091255.1 Tylopilus intermedius | reverse complement strand
GCAGTCGCCAACAAGTCGAAAAAACGCTACGATAACATGGTATCTTATATTCACCCCTTTCGTTCTCTGGGATGGTGCTGACGCCAAACGGTCGTCTCGCGCAGTTCTCATCAGTCTTGATATCCATGCTCGGTTCGACGATACCAGTCTCCATCATCGGGGCCCGTTTTGCGATGAGCGTGGTGCCGTTCTGGACGCCAACACAGTACAGTGCGTTCTTGATATCATACATTCAGCGAAATGGACTGACGTTGCTATGTCAAAGTTCCCATGGTGGGCATGCTATGCGGAAATACCGTTTCTAGTATCGTGGTTGCCGTTGCCTACGTCTTGAAGGAAGTTTGGTGTGTCCCACGCAATGTCACCCTCTTGTAGCGTCTGACCCCGACAACATATAGCGACAACAGAGACAAGGTCGAAACCTACCTCGCGTTTGGTGCCTCTCGATTCGAAGCATGCCTGCCCGTCGCTCGTGAAGCCCTCCGTCTCGCACTCACCCCGACCATCAATCAAATGAGGTTCGTCCTTCTCACACTCCTTCCTCCGCCGCGACGGCTCACCCGGCCCCCGCAGCGTCATCGGCATCATCTCGATACCCGGTATGATGACCGGTGCCATTCTTGGGGGCTCCTCCGTCGACCAAGCCGCCAAGCTGCAGATGATCATCATGTTCATGATTTCGGCATCGACGGCGCTCGCAGCGATCGTCACGACCGTCGTCACGCTCTCCGTCGTCGTCGACGCCGAGCACCGCATACGGTCGGATCGCGTCGATACCAAGGAACACGTCATTTGGCGCGCGAGGAATTGGGTGTGGGCGCAGATCGTGGGTGGGGTGAAACACCTGGTCGGGTGTTGTTGCAGACGAAAAGAGGAGAGCCACGATGAGGCGCGATTGCCGGGATGAGGATGGGGACATGTATGGATGTGCGGTAACTTATTTTTATGTCGCGTTGTCAATTTTCATATCTTGGCGGGAGCGTCGATGATCGAAGGACGGATTCGGTCGTCACCCCGAGTGTGATGTCGACTTCACTTGGCGTTCAATAAGATTCTATCTCGAAGAGCAGCGCACGGCCGGAACTGGGGCCACTGCCGCCGAAGCATGCAACCTTGTTAGCGACCGTTGCGCCGCAAAGTCAGTTGATCAGCTTTCCTCGGCGCAAGCGCTGCGCGTAACGGTATCAATACAATGATCTAGCGGACGACCGGCCGAGCGCCGATCGAACGACGGGTTTGGTCTCCCCCGAAAACGACGGAAGCAAGTCGGTCTCGCCGAGCGTGATGTCGGCCACTTGACGCCCGATGAGACGCTCTACCTCGAAGCGCGCGGTGCACGGTGCACCACTCCCGAAAAGCAGGGCGCGGCCGGACTCGGAACTGGGGCCCCATCCCTCGCCACTACTGTTCGCACCCACGATGATGAAGGATGTCGTCATAGACAAAGACGGTGCCAATGCCACCAAGTAAGCTTTCCTCGGCGCATGCAGCACTGGGGGTGTCATGTGGGGCAGTGTCGTACATGTTGACGACAAGGATGCCGTTCATCTCCATTTGCTGAAGGTTGCGTGACAAACGCCAGGGTCCAACTGTTAGGGTCTCCCCACTTGCAACCCCATGATCCGACATGCATATTGTACGTGTTCATCAGTCCGGTGGGGTATATGACGTACGACGTATCCGAGATCTATCATCATAATCTATGGCGTGCCCTTTTGGAACGGTGCAAGGCGGAGATGAGTCGAGCTGGATGCCACACATTGCTGGACGTAACATCGACACTGCAATCCACGAAACACGTTTTTTCTTCAGGAGGGCGGAGAGAAACAGGGTCGAGCAGGGTGAACCAATGCGATTGTCGCTCACTACTGAGCCATCGAAACATCCGTCGGGGATATGCCTATACATCATCACCAATACACTCGTACATCTCCTTCTCTCGTTCTCGTAGCATCATTCTTGCATGAAGGGAGGACCCATTCGGGAAAGGTCGTCGGAACGGAAATTCGTACTATTCATTCGTCGTCGGGAGTCGTTCGTTCATCCGTCGCCCAACAGGCTGATCAGTTTCTCTTTATCCACTCGCACGGTGATGTTGACGGGGAATGGCTCTGGGTGTCTGTTTTACGCAACGAAACGTCAACAACCATGATCTCAAAATAGGTCCATGAGTGTGAGACACTCACGATACAAATCCTGCTGTGAATCGCGGCACTATCTCGACGGGCTTCCCCGATGCGTCGAGCGGTGCTTCGAACGAGAACAGGGTAAGCAAACTGACCAGGCCGGACCACAGGGAGGTATCCGCAATAGGTCGCCCGGCGCCTTTCAAAGAAGCCCGTCACTCGGGGGATTTATGAAAGTCAACCATATCCGACGCACAGACTCGTCTGCCAAATCCAAAGGCATATGGTACCGTATCGTCGTTCAACTGTCCTTGGTCATCAAAGAATCGGCTGGGATTGAAAACGGAGGGATCCAGATATCGGGCTTCGTCGTGTGCGACCGCCCTAGGTTACGTCAAGCTGGGAAAAGACGCAGGAACACACGAATACTCGCCAGAGGTTCGGAATGATCGTGACACCTGTCGCGTTCGATGAGTGATGGTCATTCCCGTAACGCTTCTGGCCCTACCTTTGGGGAAGCTGTACCCCCGGTAAACATCATCTTCTACGACACTCCGGACGACCGCTATGAGCCCCAGTCTGAGCAACGCGTCGCTTTGTGAAAGGAACACATACAAAACGGAAGTACCGGATGCCATCGCAGAGTCTCTCTAAAGACGGCCTCGACATAAGGCAGGTTCGGCCTGTCACTGTAATCCGGGAGCCTCTCGTATCCTACGACAGCTTGAATCTCAGCTTGTGCGCGTTTCTGCACGTCGGGGAATAACACCATCGCAAGCACGAAAACTTGCATCGCTGAATCGGTCTGTTTCACTTATCGGCTGGGAGTTCTGACGTCAAGCGAGTGCGCTCACCGTGTCCGAGGCAGCTAGCGAAAAGGATTAGGTCGTCTTGAGAAGAATGCGATAGCAGCCTGCTTACCGAGTAAAGACGACGCTGCAGCTCCTTTGATCAGTTGGATGGTATGAGCAGCATCTGGGTGTTTCTCGTCTATGCGGGACAGTGCATCTCCTACCAAGCAAGGGGCAACCGGGCCCTCTGCCTGCACCACCGGCGATCTTCAGTCAAAGGTGAGACCCCTATCTACACGACATACCATTCTTTCTTGCACGGATTCGGTAGGGGTGGATAACCACCAATCTATCACCTTCCGACCCTTCTCCGCGGTGCGCTGCCAAGTCGCTCCTGGGAACCACGAAGGTAGGTACATCACTGCAAAGTACAAGGCAGATATAACCGTGCCCTCCCTAGTCAGCATTTTGACTCACGGAAGGGAAATGCCGCGAAAATCATAGACTGCAAGGGAGCCAAAAGATCGACAGCTGTCTCGGCAAATATCTTCAGTTTGTCAACCATCGGATCATCTCGGGGAGCGGGGTGATAGTCGTAGGTAGCTGCCATCGAGATCGCAGTGGAGTAGCTACAATGGATAAGTCATTCATCGGGCTCCCAGTGCTATCGGACACGCACTATCTAAAGTGTTGCACATAGTTGGCCGGACTGTCATATATATTCTTGATCAGGTCGCGTGTCTTCGTCATTTGCATTGCGTGGTACCATGGGAGGTTTTCGGGTCGAAGCGCTTGCTGAAACATCTTCCTATGTACTTTCCATTCGTCGCCGTAAGGCAGGAAAGCAGTTCCCCAAGTGTAGTCCGCCCTTGAATAGTGTCCGTCAGAATACAACTCTTAGAAAAATCCCCTGGCGACCCACATGTTGAATGCAGGTATGTATGGCCTGTTGGAATAGTTCTGAGAGCGGTGCTCAAACAAATCCTTGATAGCTTCATAAGAATTCAAAATAATCATTTCTTGCGTCAGGACACGGAGGTGGATGACATCTCCTGCAGAGTACATGAGCAGATGGGAATGTACAGAAGCGCAATGACCGCTCACCATACTTCTCGCCGAGTTTCTTGTATGCCTTCCATGGCTCACCGGGAGGTATATCAAATACGTTGCCCAGAATGGGCACCCCTCGTGGTCCAGGTGGGAAGGGGGTTCGAAGGGATTTCCTCCAGGCGTAAAGTACAGCAAAGACTCCTGTCGCCAGGAGAGAGAAAGATGCCAAGGATACGCTGTCAGTATTCAAGTTCATACTGGCAGCGAGGGAATCCGGGCAACTGGCCCGTCTTTATCGTCCTGCGGCTAGCAATTTTTTTGCCGAACAGGGTCCACACGGACTCTGAGGCGTGGACTCGGAAGAAGGGCATCCAAGTTAATGCTTCGTATTTCACCCGCCGGGCTCGTAAAGACCTGCCACCTGGAGAGCGGTTAACATGAGCGGCACCTACCGCGTTTGGGCCACGAACCACCTAAGCGATCCGAAATTATAGCATCACAGCATGGCTTACTTCAAGTCCCTGAGAAATGACGAATGATGTGCACCCACCTGGGTAAGTAGATAATTTATGACTGGGCTTCTCAAAAATGCCTAGTCTTATCGGCCGTTCAAGGGAACGAAATTGCAATTGTGGGTGCAGCAAGGCAGGTCCATGGTCTTAAGGGGTAAGGACCTATGCGCCCTGTTGATCAAGGGTTGAACTCACCGCGTATGTTTATATTGTGTTCAACTGAGCAAGCGAGAGGCATAGCTTGTAGAGTAAACTGGGGCTAAACTATTCGGCTCAACAGTCCGAAGTGTTTTGACACCGCAGACGACTGCGGGGATTTTACCGAGTTAAGCGAATGGCGTTAAACTGGTTTGTTCATACACGCTTATCACATACATTAGTACGTAGTACGTGGTTGTCAATGGCCAATTGGTGAGATTCAATTGAGACTTGGTCAGCGCTGTGTCCGTCAACGTTAAGCTTGCGGGGCCAGGGCGCCAGCCATGCGAGGCCATTTGTTTCATCTGCCATCTGCATCAGTCTCGAGGCATGCGAATATTCACGTCGTGACCTTTTCATCTCGACGATTCAGAAAAGCCGCATTGATCCCAAATTGGTAGTTCAAACTTGTCTCAAGGAGAATGGGTTTATTTTTCCCGGGTGACAAAATGTAGCCCGGCCAACGATTGCATGATAGATTAGGGTCGCAATCGTGGATGGAAGCTGACCGGGACCTTGGCAAGCAGCCGCAGGTGGCAGTGGAAGCCTGAGGTTGTTGCACTGCGGCTGTTGCCGGAATATGCCAAAGCTGTGCTACTATCTAATGCCAGTAGTAAACGTCACCCGCAAACTGCCCGTGGGGGTTCCCGCCGTGCGGAGTGGGTCCGACTCCAATGTACGTGATTTGACAGTTCGTAGGAACTAGACTCCGCGGATGGAGCGGCCATGAGGCTCGAAGAGAACAGTAACCCCAAAACAGTCCATCATGATACAATACCACAAACATGGTCTACGCCACTGTGATCCGACGTCTCTCGAGGATCCAGAGTTGATCTTCCATTTCCATTTCCAACACACGAGCCCATTGATCCAGGGGTATCTCCCATACCTTACCCGTTTTCAGCTTGCTCAACACACCTTGGTTGACTCTCCACCGCTTAAACGCCGGGATGGCGTCCACTAGCGTCCATTCACCACCAGCCATCACTGGAGACTCGGCAATCAGATGCGTAAAGGAGGAAGAAGCAATCATTGATGGTGTCAGCGACTCCGTCTTGTTGTAGGTCCATGATGTCTCGGATGCGCGAGGCGCCCATGGCAAGAACGCGGATAGGAAAGGTGGGGCGTGTTCATAGAGGAACAACGATGCACCAGTCTGCGCTGCAAGGTTGGATATGTGAACGTGGACTGCAATGAGGATAAATATCACACGATATTGTGGGTGAACTTGTCACTCACCTTTTTGTAGTCCCGAGTATCGTTGATTGAACACGGCCAGCGCCACGCCACCAGGATAGTTTCCTATCGAGGCTTGCATGGAAACGGCGGTCGCAGCGAAATTAAGACAGATCAAGAAAATCGCACAGAGGAAGATAAGGTGTTTTAACAAGAAGCCCTTCTTGCGCGATGTCCTTGGTCAAACAAGTTGATCAGTATGACAAGGAATAAAATGGCCAAAAATACGGGCCTACATCCACCGTGCGCCCCGCGCTGCCGCGACATTGATCAGCGGTACCACGTATATGATAAAGCGCCATTCCTTGTGCTTCAGAGCGCTCAATGCGGAAACGAACAGAAGCGGAGCAACAAGCATAGACCGAATTCGGTGATCAAGTGTGATTCCTAGAACCACCATCGGAATAGTGCCCAGGAGAAGCTTGGGGAGATAAGAGGTGAAATAAGTATGTGCCGGCGATGTCTGTGACACAGATAACGACTGATCAGGGAAGATGCTAATAGCTTCCATCACGGACTTACACCCCAGTCGGCACTTTTGCCCAAGTAGACATTAAAATAAAGACCGTAGAGTTCTGGCCATAGAGGCCACTGGTTCCAGAAGTATGAATCCGCGGTGACAGTAATCACTAAGCGAAATATGATATGTACATTGATTAGTGGTCTCCCACTGGCATAACGACCGTGACTGACCTACAGATGTCAGACCCGACAATAAGCCAACTGTAACGAGGTTAAGGAAGGTGGTGTGACCTTGAATAAGAAGCTGGAGTGCCAGGGGTGCGAGAAGAAGGGCTACCTCCGCACGAAAAATGACAGCTGTAAACGTCAACAGAGCGACCGCTATATGTATGCGATTTTCAGAAGCTTTTTTCGACTTTGGCGCACGGTTATACAGTAGATAGTATGCAAGATTCACTGCGAGAGACATTTCAACACTGTTTTTCGAATAGACGGCAGGTAACGTACCGGGCGCTAATGCGAACATGTTGGGAAGTGTCCGACCCATCCAAAATGGAACGTGGAACTGTGAGCACGTCAACAGCGCGTACCACCAACTTGTTTGTCTTCCAAAACGCCTCGAAACTGCCCTCCGTAAAAGAATGAGCGCAAAAGCGTTTAATGAGGCGAGCACGAGCCGTGCTGCATGGTATTCAGCATACACAAGAAGATACAGTCAGTGTGAGGTATCAAGACGTACAAGCAAGTTGGGTGTCAAACTTGGATGCAATCACACCTAGAACAATCCCCGCGTGTATAAATGGCGCGGTGGCCCATGAAAGCAAGACACTTCCTGCAAAGGTACGAGGAACCGCGCCCGGAAAGACGTTGTGATCATACTTGGAACACCGAGAGACACAAGGGAAAAGACGAGGCAGAACGTGGGTGCGAAAATCTTGGAGTTTGCAAGGGTGAACTCACATTATGCAGACCCTCGGGACCGACGCCATACATCAGGACATCGTGAGTAGAGTGGAGGTTGAACGACTCTTCAACTTTCGTATATGGCGCAAGAAGGACGTGCACCCAACTGACTGTAAGCAGTAGCGAGTCTGCGAGTAACCCGCTCATCAGAGGGTGAGCTAAAACGAGTGTGTGGCAGTGCTCGGTACAAGAACACTACCAGTACTAGTGTTGGACGCGGTGAAGTCTTTGCTCGTCTCTTAAGCGTGGAAAGTACTACATTGACAGTACACCAATTACTCAACACAACCGAGTCGTGTCATCTTTGATTCGAGTCCAGAATGATAGCAGTTGTATCAACCTCTGTTCCTTCTTGGAAGTACACAAAAAGGAACGACCACCACCATTACCCAGTTTGAAGCGGACACTCAGCGCAAAGGCAGAGGTCGCGGATGATCAACCTGTACAAGCACACGGAATAAAGAGAGGACGAGCCACCACTGCTCAAAGGACCCCGTACAACCTCAACACTCATCCGGCATTCCTCAGCGCCAGCTTCGCTCTTTACGCAGTACTTTCCTCCTTGGCGAAATCGTGGAGCACAGTAAGAGCTTCATTGACCTTTGCATTCATGGCCTCGTTCGATTCCAGGAGGTGGACGAGTTCAGCATTTTCCATCTCAAGAAGCATACCAGTAATTTTACCCGCCAACTCAGGTTGAGAGCTTTGTATATCATGAGCACCAATCACTCGACGGAGCACCATTAAAACTTACGGGGCGATCTTCATGTAGATGACTTCACCTAACATCTGCTTCTGTTCCATAGGAGACGCGGTCGCAAGTGTGGTGGTTGTGAGGACGGGGACCTCCGGTTGGGCAACGGGTGCCGGGGGCACTGGCGCAGGAGGAGCAGCATTACGGGTCTGAGGGTTAAGCTTGTATGCCTGCTGAGTGCGGGTGCCTGGTGCAGGTGCTCCGGCAGGAGGAGGGCGGGCAGCAGCAGCGCCTTGAGGAGGACCTGGGCGGGGAGCACCGTTCGTCGGAGGAGGGCCATTAGCACGTGGTATAGGTGCGGTTGGGTTGGTTGGGGAGGAGCCGGGTCCACGAGCACTTGGGGCGCGGGCGGCGCGAGGGTAACCTGGCATCCCATACTGAGGGGGAGGGGCACCATAAGGAGGAATAGGCATTCCGGGAACCTGACCGCCAGTAGGAGGATAGCGAGGACGAGGGGGCATCATTCCCGGTTGGCCATAGCCCATCATATTGCGACCTTGAGGAGGGAACCCATTGGGACCAGGAGGGTAGAAAAGCGGGGCATTGATATATCCACCAGGAATGCCAGCAGCCGCTGCCTGTTGCATGCGGATCTGGTTGCGCTGGGCAATCTGACTTTCCAGCTGTTGACGACGAACCTCACGGCGCTGAGCGAGAGAAACGTAGAGAGGCTTCGACCCGATCATTTTGTTGTTCATCTCTGCGACAGCCTTCGTAGCCTCGTCAGGAGATGAGAAACAAACGAAACCGAAGCCTTTGGATGTGCCCCTCTCGTCGCGCATGACCTTGCAGCTTGTGATAGTACCGAAGGGCTCGAATTCCGACCGAAGCTTTTCATCGTCTACATCATCCTCCAGGTTCTTGATGTAGAGGTTAACACCCGCGTATTTGCTAAGCCTCTCCATCTTCGCTTGCTCGTACGACCGTCGCAATTCTTCCTCGCGCTCGGCCTTCTTCTGAGCACGCGAAACGAAGAGTTTCTTGCCTCTTATTTCTATGTCATGGAGGTTGTCGACGGCCAGTTGTGCCTCGTCGTGGGTCTCGAAGTTGACGAAGCCAAAGCCCTTGCTGTTCCCAACCTCGTCGACTTGTACCATCGCCGAAGTGACATTACCAAACTCTTTGAACATCTCCTCGAACTCCTCCTGAGTGACGCTGGTATCGAGATTCTTGACATATAGGTTGGTGAATTGCGCCTTCATCTCATCCAGCTTAGATTGCCGCTCCTAGATTGCATCCGGTTATAACCATATAGCATTGCAAGAGGAAGCTGACAAACCTTTCGCGAGATGTGGTGGCCGACGTAAACTTTTTTGTCATTCAACAACATACCATTTACTGCTTTGATGGCTGACTCGGCTGCTTCAGCGGTTTCGTAGTGCACAAATCCATATCCCTTGGAGCGGCCTTGTTCATCGGTAGCAACCTTGCAAGAAAGCACATTGCCGAAAGCGGCAAATGTGTCGTGGAGAGCCTGCCAAAATGTAAAATACAACTTCAGTGCATATAGCGTCACGTTACCTTGTTATCGATCTGTTCGTCCAGGTTCTTGATGAAGATGTTGCCTTGGCCAGTCTTGCGCAACGCGGGATCACGCTGAGACCACATGATTCGGCTATCCCATTGTGAGTGAACGACATTCATACGTATTCGTAGCCACTGACCACGCGCGATTCTTGATAAGCGAGTAGTTCAGCTGCTCCAAAGCACGTTCGCCTTGTTGCACCACGTAAACAATTGACCAGGGAGGTTGGACTCATGACGCACCATCAGCGGTGTTGAGGTAATTGACGTAAGCATATCCGAGGGAGCGACGAGTAACCGCGTCACGGCAAACACGGATGCTAAGGAAATTTGCACTTGTCCACATCTCTCGGACATCACATGAGCAGACGGAACTTACCTGGCAACAGGACCGATCATGTTGAATATTTCGAAGATCATGGCCTCCGTGACTGTGGGATCAAGCTCACCCACATAGAGGGATGCAGAAGGGGACGAGGTAACTGATGGCTGAGGAGGGTTGTAGGCAGGAGCGGGAGGGGGAGGAACAGGAGCGGCCTCAGGTGGTACTATCGGAACCTCGGTGACGGAAGACATATTTAGATTTTCTGGGTTTATGGGGTCGTTACTGCTTTTGAGTACTTTTTTTGCAGCTGTAAAATATGTCAGAGCGATGAGGTGCGCAATTCGGGAGCAAGGATAGAGTACTACTCACAGAAGAGGCGAGTGACAACTACTTTTTCTGACGACTTTTTTTAATTTTTAGGGCTTTTAAGGCTGCATAGACAATAGATGAACAATGAGACGTCAGCGATGACCCCAGCGAGAGTAACGGACGGACTGACGAAAAGATGGTGGTTGTGGAAAACAAGGGCAACGCCCGAAACGAGGTTTGATTGATAACTTTTCAAGCTCCGATATGATTGGTCACACCATACACAGCCGTTATGATCTTGACGCTCAAGCACGTCCGAAATCTATCATGATTCATGAATATGCAAGCCAGCAGTCGCTTCGAACAATACTCAGATGACCAGAATCCTTGGCGTCTTCTTATTTTACCGCCCAAGGTCATATTTCTGTCAATGGGTACGACGGTTACTAATTATTCTCTACGTCACGCAGGCGTTCTTCATCGAGGATGCCGATCACGGTCGTTGGAAGCACTGTTGTTCTTCTCGTGATGCCCAGGCCAAAACTATGGCTCGGCTCCACCGTAGATCTGTGCACACAGAGATGGCTCAAACGCTACTTCATGCGATACTTCATTACCTTGGGAACACTGACAACACTTATCAGAACGGTCTACTAAGCTCTGTGGCCCAAGCCCCGCACGCTTGGTTTTTCTCGCCATGAATAAGGCCGCAGCACTAAGCCACCGCGGTGTCGTATCGGGCAAGAGCGGATTTTAATTCTGCGACTGGGCTATGAACTCGTGTTCCACATTCCCCACAACTGACGCCGACGATAAGCGAATATAGAAAAGTTCTTACCGTCATACATTCTCTGCCCCGTTCTGGTTATTTTGTTTTTGTTTTCCTCGGCCTTCCTCCGCTAATGTGTCACAAGGAACTGCAAAAACCTCATTCACGGTCATCTCACATTGGGCTCACGCGTGAGTCGACATTACTCATAATATCTGCCTAATGAACTCAATTAACGCATTCATTTGGTTATGCAGTAAGCATCAAGTTTTACCGTCGTGTGTGTACATGGAGTGGCCGCGACAAGAAAATTGATGGTGACCGCGTTACTCGGATTCCACGTATGAAGTACCCAGAGAACGTACCGCTGCCGACCCACGTTTTCTCCCACTAGAACAGACAAAGACCGCAATGCTCTAGCGACCGTGTGCCTTACCCATCAGTCCAAGTTTAGAGCGCGTTGCAGTTGAATGTGCCCAGCTGAGTAGCCGAACTCTTAGGCACTGGCCCGTTCAAGCACCCTATTAACGGGTATAGGACCGTGCACTATTGCATGTGCTTATGAGCATGTTGCGATGGTGCAGATTGGCTGAATTTCCGAACGATCGACCAACGGAGTGCAACCCATTCGCCAGTCAAAACCAGGCGATTCTACGTGGAGGGTCAGCGTGACAATCGGTCATCGCCACTTTTAGTGCAGAGATGTGTGGGTTATTGGTCTTGTGCCTGTTGCCTGAATGCTTCAATTTTACCGGCTGTTCCAACACATTGACTTGGGAGGAGAAGTGTGCTCCCCTCAGCCAGAACTACGCGGCGATCCCCGGTGAGTTTGCTGTGCTCAGCGGTGCATGCAAATGGTCAGAAAGGGGCGATATGCACCGCCTGTCGGAATGAAATTCTCAACAGTATACCAAAGGTCCGCATAAGTTTCATTCTCAACGGCCGAGGACTCCTGACCTCGAAGTTCAATTACGCTTGCAATCGTGGAGGCAGGCACAACCTCTTCCGACCTCGTGTTCCCGACGGGACCCGAGATAACATTGCTACGGGAAGCACGATGGGGAGGAAACATAGTCCGGGACACGTAGATAAGTTCCTTCAGGGTCGAAGCGAACTACGACCTCAGATTAGGCTGATTCAGACCTGAGGCCCTGGCTTGCACGGAATGACGGTCGATAGACGCCTGCGGACACTCATAACTCAAAAGTCATTATGCGGCGTGCTTAACGCTGCCAAGAACCCTGCGACGGCGAAACACTTGCTCCTGCAACTCCGATCTAGTGCATGAATTTCCCATGCCATAGTTTCAAGTTGTCGCTCTTCGACTCGGTGGTCAGGTTGTTGGCTTACAACAGTTTTGCTGATGATGCTGAGGTTGGCTCGCTTCAGCCACTATTTTCGGGACGGCCAAGTTGCCAACCACGACTGCCTGTCTTGATAAATTTTTGTGTTTCGTGCGTTTCATTGCACCATATTTGTCAAAGAATTAGTGCGGCGTCGGGACACTTGAACTCAATCTTTACTTAATGGGCGAACGACCTTCTATCCCCATCTCGTTCTCAGCACGGCGACACGGATTGCAAACTGGTTGAACGCGTCGCGTATTACTTCTTTCGATACCAGCGGGCTGCCAAAAGTCGGACTATGGTAGACCACGAGCCATTGGCGGACCGCGTCGCCGATTCGAAAGCACAGATTCGGATGAGGGGGCTCGACACGAAGAACTTCCGTCCGAGTCGGCCACGGAATTTAGACCTTAGAAATGATCCAAGCGCACTCAGCCAAGGTCCGACATCCCAGACTAGTATCGCATCAAGTGTGGCCCATACTCACGCCTTCCCCCCCCATCTCAAGGCAATATGACCTGGAGAGGCGTAATATATATTGCCAATCCGGGATGCCTGTGTTTCAGGAAGGAGTTGACTCCCCCTTCTTTCGCATTGCAACGACCCAGGCTCCATATGGCCTGCCCACTATTCGATCTGGGTAAAACTGAGTACATCCATGGTGGAATGACAGCGCGAGTTGGCCTTCTGGTTTTACGTTTAGGGTCCGGATGCCAGGTGCGACAGACCCGATATCATTACTAAATGCCTAGTCCGCGATCATTCCCTCTTGGGTGATCCAATTCAATTTTCGATGTCACCCTCGTCTGGGAATGAAGACATGAGGTTGGAGTTCTATCAGCGGATGCACATTAAAGCGGCACGCAGGCAAACGGACTACTCGGGCAGCGTACCATGCATATCGAAAACCCGTCACGGTGGCGTATGGATGGTTTTCCGATTCAAAACGTGATTGTTCGCCGCGAGAGTGGGTTCCCAGGGATCGACATAACAACCGAGAGCAAATCAGCAACGTACTTACTTGGGTTGAACATTCAACCCGGCCCGGCCAGCCATGTAGCCGAACCATCCATGCATGCATGTCGCGGGTCCTATCTACATATGTACTTGGCGGCAGGTGATCGGATCATTGCGCACCTTGGAAATTATTTCCAGACGGCCAAAGTAAGAAGTGGGTGCTGTATAGTCTCGGTAGAGTTGGCATTATCCACGCATCAATCATCTGAGGTGAGCGCTCGGGCGAGCTTGAAGCTTGAATAAAGTTGAACAGCCTGAGTTACTACAACTTGAAGGCCATCATAAACAAATCACGGGAATACGGTAGCGATGACTTTCGTGCATGCTAGTACGGTACGAGCTCTCGGGATCAATCACATATTAGAAAATGGTACACGCCGTCTGAATCCAAGGACAAAACAATTATTTAAAAGGCGTTAAAAGGCTACTAATCACGGTAGAATTTTGAGCAAGAAATGAATATGAGGGCAGTCATCCTGCCTCTCAGCTCGGCGGTGCAACTACGAGAGAGCACTTCTTGGAGGCGACGTGTTTCGCCAAGCCAAGCGAACGAGTAAAGGTCCTCTCGCAGGTGGGGCACACTAACCGGAAGCCGAGATGAACGGATCGAATGTGCCTCGGAATGTTCATCCAACGTAGGTTGTCAGAGCACCCTGCCCACGGACATTGAACGATCTCTCTCCTTGTGTGCTTGTGCCCGTGCATATGCAGGTGCCACCTTATGGACCAGGGGGTACCTTGGAGCGGTTGGGCACATGTTTTATCGGTGACGATTTTGCAGGTGATCGCAGAAGCAGGCCTGGAAGAAGCTTCCGGGGAAGGCGGAGTGGCGGTTTGAATGTGGGGAGGGTGCAGAGGACCTAGAAGGGTGATGCGCAGCTGTCACGAGTATTTTTCAATAATCGTACCTAAAGCGCCTGCCAGTGAAGAGTCCCTCCAATTGGTTCTGTATTGCATGGGCGGGGTGGCAGTATTGTCCAGAGTGATACTATTTTCACTGGACGAAAAGGAGGCAGTGGCCGTCTGCCAGTGGAATACAACATCTCCTTGGGCGCCGCTCCAGATGGAGTGCTGGGCAGGTGTTGCAGGTACACGACTGGACTCTATAGACAAAAAAGAGGGAAATATTTCATCCATTGCGGAGTGTCTGGATAAGTTGGGAGTGTTTTGAACCTATTGACGAAGGCCCTTCTGCCTGGGGAGCTTTATATCGAGGATGAAAAGCTGTACTTCACCTTACGAATATAGGTTTACATTCCGTGTAAATTGAATCTGCCAGAGAAAAGCGGGGATCAAGGAGGATGGACTCGCATTACCGCCACGTCTGGCCCTGGGGGAGAAGACGAAAGATCCGGATACTGTAATGAAAAACACCTGGGGCGTATCAGCATGAGGACCGTTGCCGTCAAAGAGAACCTGCGCTATATGGACTCGAGTTCGTGAACTCTGGTACCAATAAGGCATGGTCCAGCTAAAATTGGATAGAAAGTGGTGGGCAAACATTCGTTCCACGGAAAACAAGGTTTTGGGAACGGGGTAATGCTATCACGAGCGAACAGACTGTGACTGATACAGTCTGACACGTATTCCTCGACATAATAGTCAAGTTAGGATATGTGCTTCGTGGAAGTGTACTCGTCTGCAAATTGAAAAGTTGGAACGCACCAAATCAAGTATATTGGGCAATCTCCCCAGCTACGTATCCAATGTGGTAACTACAAAGGCAGGGGGCAAAGCTACGAGCACGTTCGTGCTCCTCGACGTGGCTGGCGGTAGCGTTTACTTGGGGGCCGGGGAGATAAGGACGGTCTCTGTCAGATCTACTCGTCGGGACCACTCCGCGGGACCAAAACCATGCACACATGGCGACTTATCAGGTTACCACAGAAGTTTCGGAAGCATGACCAGGAAGGGTTAATGAAAGACCCACTGGACCAGCCTGCCCACGCACGGTGGACCATGCACGAAGTTCAACGTTAGTACCGCCGGGTCGACGCCAACGCATTGATGGGTTGTACCTGAGCACACGGTTGATGTTATAGGAGCGTGATGACAACCAACCGTGACGGACTCGGAACTGAAACTTTGTCTGTACGCCGCCGCAGCGAATGTTCCCACGCTAACCGTCGCGCTAAATCGGCTCTCTTCACTGCTTCGTGCCATTGTCAGCCAAACCATGCGACGAGCACCACCAACCGCTCTTTGTTCATGGCTGCTCATTTCAATCTTACAAGGCTCAAAAGGAGTCGCAGCAGCAGCGTCGAATTCGAATCTCACCTGGAACCCCCACACTGGTCTGGGTTTGTCTTCCTACGAAATTTCCGTATGTGTGTAACCCTCTTCTCCCGCGGAGGACTCATGCACCCCTCTAGTCATTGGCTTCTACCAGCTTGAGAGGCTGGTTTCTCTTCTCCCCACTACCGCCGGCTTGCTGACGTGTCTCTAAAGATAAATGTCCCCCTTGTTTTAACTGCCTTCTCCCCGCATTCACGTGCGGTCAATTTGGTCATTGCAACGAGTACGATGGCCAGTGCAAGTGCCCTCCCGGTTGGGGTGGAATAGATTGTCTCACTCCCCGTTCGCCTTTGTCCCGTTTTTCTCTGTTGCCAGCACTTATTTTCGAATCTCTTAGAATGTGGCTCACTCGCGGACGGCGATCACAGGGTTCTCAGAGGCAATGAGCCATGCGAGTGTAAAGATGGGTGGCGAGGGATCAATTGCAATGGTGCTCTCATACGCTATCTCCGCGTACTGGCTAATTCTGATTTCCTTGTCAGTATGCAAAAACGACGATTCTTGCACCGGTTTCCCCCTTCCTGGCGTTGTTCACAGTGGTCCTGATGATCACCCGGTGGCAAATATGACTTGTTACAAAGGCGGAGAGACGGTATTTAACAACCATCAGATGTGCGACATTACCAGTAGGTTAACCCATATTATTATCTCCACCACGCTCATACCGTTTTTAGACCGCAAGATTTTGGATATGCTTCCAAATCGACCTCCACAAGTAACTTTTAGCTGTGACAATGCGACTGCATCATGTTCTTTCCAGTTCTGGACAGCTCAGCAAGAGTCGTTCTACTGCGGTCTTAATAATTGCACATCGGACAGGCAAGCGGATTATAACGCGAATAGCACTGCCTATGCCTGTGACAAGATTCAGTGCCGTTGCATTCCGGGTAGGTTCCTGTGTGGCGAGGCTGGTAGCGTTGGTGTGTCATCCTCCTTTTCCCGTTGCTCACACTCCTCATTTTTCACGAGATATCTCGGACTTCCTCGTTCAACGAATTCGAGGGCCCGCAACGTTCACTTGCAGGTCGGGACAAGGCTGTCGATTCGAAGAACCGTCAATGAACAAGTTGATCAATGATATCTTTGGGGATGCCTTCATTTCACTCTCCTGTGAGGGAGGAGAGTGCTTACACTACTCGCAAGTGCCCGGTTACCGTGTATGTCATCTGTCCCGTTGCGTTCCGACTTCTACATATGACTCACTATCTATTTCATTGGGTCATCTGAACCCGTAGCGTCCAGCTAAACCTGACAATACCAAATGGATAGCGCTCAGCACTGCTGGTGCTGGACTGATCGTCATTCTGACAGTTATAGGTATGATATTCCGAGGTACTTAGCCATACCTCTTATTTCGTTCACCTTCACAGTTCTTTGGTACGTCGGACGTCCACACCCCACTTCTCCCAAGTCAGGGCCTATTGCTCTTCCGCCGGACCCGAGGCACCCACCGTCGCACTCCGAGCATGTACCCGCGACAGTCCACTTTTCCTCTCTTTCTTATACCCTTCCTAATGGACTAGAAGTGCTGAAAGATGTGCGTGGCATCGCTCGTCCAGGAAAGTTGACTGCCGTTATGGGTGCCTCAGGAAGTGGCAAATCCTCTTTACTCGACATCCTGACACACCGCTCCAAGATTGGCTCAGTCACTGGCACGATTCTCGTCAATGGCCGCCCTGTAACATCCTCTCAAGTTCGACGGATCTCTGGATATGTTGACCAAGAGGACACGTTGATGGAAACGTTGACGGTTTATGAAACGGTCCTGTACAGCGCGTTGCTGAGATTACCGAGAGAAATGTCAGAAGACGAGAAGATTGCGAGGGTACATGGTACGTTGGAGGAACTGGGAATCAGGGGCATTATGAACAGGAGGATTGGTGGTAGTGGTGAGTCATTCTGATTCATTCATTCGTCCCTCTGAACCTCTTTCCCCTTTGTGTACCCTCCAAAGGAAAGCGGTCGATTTCTGGAGGAGAGAAGAGACGCGTTTCGATAGCTTGTGAACTTGTGACAAGCCCTTCAATTTTGTTCCTCGACGAGCCCACGAGTGGTGAGTAATTACATATTCGCAGATGTACAGTCACGGTTGGGCTGATCTAGATGCATTACCTGAACAGGTCTTGACTCATATAACGCGCAATCCGTCATTGAATCCCTTTCCAATCTCGCTCGAACTTACAATCGCACGGTCATCCTCACTATTCATCAACCTCGGAGCGGGATTGTGGCTTTGTTTGACGAGTTGATCATGTTGGCTAATGGTCGATGTGTATGGGCTGGTCCCATGAAGTCTACCACGGCCCCTCGAGTAGCTGACGGAGGTGATGAGAACGAAGTTCAGGGTGTTGGTGATTGGTTAGAGAGCATTGGGAAGGGATGCCCTCCTGGATTCAATTTAGCTGATTATCTAAGTGGGTTTCCTCCTCCCTTTACCTTTTGCTTCGTCTTTCCCTCCGAATCTCCTGACACAGCTGACCCACTCCTGCAGTCGATTTGACAGTCAATGCGGGTAGCGAGTTCGACGATGGTTCCCCTTTAGGTCTTTCGTCCGACACAACACGCTTGCCTTCGTCAAGCCTCTCCGGTGCCGATGAAGAGCGGGCGTTGTTGTCCGGAAGTGCCGATGACACGGAATTACAAGCACGTGTCACGTCTGCAGGCAGTGGTCAACCGAGTATCAGTTCCACCATCAGACAAAAGACCTCCCAACTCTTCGACGCCGTGAGAAACGGAAGGAACGGCCCTGCTAATCGCGAACTTTCTCAAAAACTCACTGAGCTCGTTGCTGCTTACGATAACAGTTCTACTGCCTGTTACATACAGGCCAAGTTCGAGGCAGTTCGCGCTGCAAACTCACCCGGCTTCACATCGAGTGGTACCACTGCACCCTCCAACGGCACGATCAACGAGAGTGGCGAACGGGCGGACATGGTTGAGATGCGTGACATCATTGGAGAGACGGCAATGTTGAGAGGGCGACGTAGTGCGAGTTGGGCGACTCAGTTCAGGATCCTGAGTGGGAGGGCGTTCAAGAACTTGTATAGAGACCCGGCGTTGTTGATGGCCCATTACTTTGGGAGCATTGTGCTAGCACGTGAGTTTCGTGTCATCCAGGTTGACTGTATACTAACTCGTGACAGTGATCTGTGGTCTCTTCTTCCATAATGTTGGAAATGATATTGCAGGTTTCCAGAACCGCCTCGGTGAGTTACACCTTTGGTTTTGTGGTCATATCGTGATTCGATACTCCTTTGTGTGCGCAGGGATCTTCTTCTTTTCACTCGCGCTGTTTGGTTTCTCGTGCCTGTCAAGCTTGGGATTATTCGCAAACGAGAGGATTTTGTTCATGCGAGAGAGGTATGGGGGATACGATCAAGTATACCTGTCTACTGATGTCACTGTCACAGAGCAAACGGATACTATTCCACCTTCACTTATTTCTCATCCAAGGCAAGCGTTCTCCGTTGACTGTTTGGTATTTTATCAATCTCTTTGGAGAACAGGTCCTCTTCGATATCCTCCCACTCCGTCTGGTACCGCCTCTTTTGTTTGGTGGCATCGTATACGGTCTTGTCGGGCTGGTTGCCACCGTTCCAGCGTTTTGGAAGTTTTTGCTCACGTTGGTGTTGTTCAACTTGACCACTGCGAGTGTAATACTGCTGTTGTCCATCGCGTTTGAGAGCACAGGCATGGCGAGTTTGGTTGGAACATTGGTCATGTTGTTCAAGTGGGTCCTTTCTCTTTTTGTACCAATTTGGTGCTAAGTTAGTCGATAGCCTCCTCTTCACTGGCTTGCTGATTAACAGAGAGACGGTGGCGCCTGCTCTACGTTGGCTTCACACCATCTCGTTCTTCCATGCTGCATTCGAGGCGCTCGCTGTCAATGAGCTGCGTTACCTTCAATTGAAAGAAATTCGGGTAAGGGCTTTCTGCCCGTGATCGTTGCTTGACTGACTGTGGCCGCACAGTACGGTATCGAGCTGGATGTGCCCGCTGCCACAATCTTGTCGGTGTTCGGTCTGCGTGCACAGGTACGTTGTTTGCGAAGCATTTATGCAAACCGGTGTTGATAAACTGCAGTCCTTCTGGTGGCCGAACATTGGACTGTTGGGAATATTCTTTGTGACGTTCACTGTGGCGAGCTTCTTGTTGCTGCACTTCTACGTCAAGGAGAAGCGGTGAGGGGGAGTTGAGATGGTATCATAGAGACAGTACACTGCCCTCCTGTTTTTCTTGGATGTACGCGATCATCGGTTTGTTGTGGCTTGTTTGGCGTTTGTGGTTCCTGGACAAGTCAACGACCGTGAACAAGCCAACTCAGTTGAACATCCTTGTACTTTTTACTTTGACTTTCACCACGTCCTTAGCGCCAAAATCATGGTACGTCCCCAAGACGCGTCGTAATTGCGTTCTGCCTGATCATGACGACGCGCAGTCGATACACGGGCGGAACAGAGACTCGATCCACGACATCGAACAGGACCTCGTCCACATATTTTCTTCGCATCCCCTGTCGCGTCTCAACCAAGCCCAAGAACCCACAATACCAGCAGATGCACTCCCAGATGTCATCCGCAAGTTCTCCGACCTCTACAGCGATGTCGACCTCATCACCGACTCCGAAATGGAGATGCTCCGCGCGCTCCTTGCAAGCAATCCGGGCATCGAAGTTACACCACAAGTCCTTCTCCAGTTTATCGCAGAACGCACCAAGAACAGTCCGCGCGAGTCTCCGGCCAAGAGCCAACCGACCGAGCAACCACCGTCACCGCAGTACTCGCGAGAGAGCCCAGACGACTCACCACAGGAAGGCAGCGACGAAGGCGAGACTGACGACGTCACGTTTCCGAATGACCGGGGCCGGAATCCGTTCGTGCGGGGTAATACCTCGTCGCGATCGTCGAGCCAGAATTCGGTCGGCCCTCCTAAGACACCACTGCAGAGCGGACCCCCGTCCGCGTTCGATTCATCGAGACGGCAGAGGTCGACACCACTTAGTTCGACTGCACCGTCGAGTTGGACGAAACGTCCTGCACCAGCCAGGAGGCAGAAGAGCACCGACGGATCGTCATCACGTGGATCAAGTGACAACGAGGTACGTGTGCATATATCTCATCGTTTTTCCATTTTGTCTCCGCGATTTACGCGTCTCCTATACAACCATGTTGATTGATATGCTTTCATAGTCTTCTGTGACAAGTCCTTCCTCGTGGGGCCGAACCCCAAGTCGCACACGTGCCCCATCAAACCCCTCCGCGCCTTCAAGCGCTGCCACGTCTCCCAACTCCGCCTCATTCACATCACCCCCTTTTGCGCGCCCCCATTCACGCACAGCATCACAGCCTCTCAACTCTATTGGTTTCCACTACGGCTCATCAGATCGAGGACGTGACGCGCCGATGTCACCAGGAGGAATATCTCCCGATTCCTCGTTTGAGCAGTCTTTTGACTATCCTAGGGGTGGCGCAGACGCGTTCATGGACAGCATCTCGTCGCTGCCCATGCCACGTCGATCCGCGTCTGATTCCGACGACTCGGACAGTGAAGACGAGTCGTCACTGGGGCTCGTCCTCGATCGCACTGCCACGTCTTCGACCGTGTCGCTGGAGCCTCTTGACAAAGTGGACGCGTTGCAGAAAGCGAACGCCGAGTTGAGCAGGAAATTGATGGAAGCTGACCGCGCTTTCCAGAACAAGCTCATGGAGCATGACAATGATCTGGAGGAGATGCAGTCGAGATTGGAGGAATTGAAGAGCGAACTGACTGCGACGAAGAGGGAGGAGAAGGAGTTGAGGGCCAAAGAAGTATGTGTCGCCTCTGGATCCACATATTGCATACATTACGGCGGCATTGACACCGACCCTCTTAGCGCGTCACCTCGACACAAATGACTGCCCTAGAAAGTGAGATCGCAAAGCTGCAAAAGAGTCTCGAGAACGCGCGCGTCTCGTATCAGTCTTTGCAGAAGCAATACCAGGAACAATGCGGTCCGTACTCTGTTTCCTCTGACGCGATCCTTCAATTGAGGTCTTGATCATCAGCCGAGTCTGAGCGTTACCGCAATACCCTTCGGCGACGTGACCAAGAGCTCAAAGACCTGCAAGACGCGTCTGCATTGCAAACCCTCGAAGCGCAAAAGTACCTACGCGAGCATGACTCCTACGAGGAGCGCCTTTCCCAGCTTGAAGCAGAGCTTTCACTTGCCCAACAAGCCCACGTTCAGCTCGACGAGCAAAAACAAGAGAATTTGATGCTCAAGGAGACGATCGATAGGATGAGGTTCGAGATGGACGAGATGAGGAGCTTGAACGCGATGGCTGTGGGACATGGTTCGGGGAGCGGTACCGGTAGCGTCAGAGGGAGCATGAGTAAGAGCTTAGGTGCGGAGTTATTGGGGAAGATGGGGGATTGGGGGATGGAAGACGAGGAAGAAGAAGAGGGTCTAGACCTTGATGATAACGACGGACAGGATACAGAGGGCGAGGAAGAGGATGTAATTCAAACCATCATCACCCGGAAGAAGCGAGTGCGTTGCCTGTCATCCATGCTTCCCCTTTGTCCTGGCTGATATCTTCCACAGAGAGTAGGAAGTCGACTGAAAGGCGAGGCTCTCACGTTCGAAGAGACAAAGGAATATGTGGATGCTTCGACGCAGTGCTATGCATCCGAACATACCTCTGCGTGCGCGATGCAAACCGAGCCTGAACCCCAAACCCTCGCCGCGACCTTTGCCATGCAAACAGAGGAGACGCCGCTCACTTCATTCGCGATACAAACAGACCCTGAACCCCTCCCAACTCCTCGAATTACTGCGAGCATCCAAGTTCAAACCGACGCCCCTGAAGTAGACGCCGAACCAGAACCGTCTCGTTCACCTTCCCCAGTCGAAGAAGACTCGCTCGCCTCGTCCTCGTCAACTGTTCTCCCTCCCACCCCCAAGGGTGGGCACGTTCTTGTTGACTTACCTCCATCCTACTCACAAGTCGCTTCCTCCCCTGAACCTCTCGAGACTCTGCAAAAGTGGCACCATGGCCTCCAACTCCCCATAAGTGGGCTCTCCGCCGGTATCTCCGAGGACGCTGCCGAGGAATGGCGTTCGCTCAAAGCCGAACTCGGTGTTGAGTGCGCAGTGATCGACCAGATCATCGAAACATCCGCAAAGACAGGTCCCAGACCCAGCTCCCAAAGGAACAACAAGTTTTACAACATCTACAACACCTACGTCTACGGAGGTGATAAGGATGGGTCTGGGAACGGGTCTGGCGGCGGTTCGTTTGGCCTCAACCTTGCAAAGCAGCTGCTGTTCTGCATGGGCGCTTCGGCATGCATGTACCTCTTCATGGGACCGTATATCGCTGCCCAGTATACGCCGGTCGGCGGTGCGACGTACTACGATCGGGCTGCATGGTCGAGTTTCAACACCATGCAGGCCCCCGGGGAGGGCTTTGGATACGATGGTACGTCAACGCTATGGAATATCGTGGGTAAAGTCGGGTACGGGGCCGCGCGGATCGCAGGCGGATGGCCGACATAAAGGTCGGTTTCCGATCTGAGTCCAAACCGATCATCGTCGACAATCGTGTTCATGGGACACTGGACGTTTTATGACAAACCCTCGTCACCACCGTTTCAACGATGACAGGGCCCCTCCTTTTTACCTCCCCTCCTTTTTTCGACCTTCGTGTTCTATGATTGCGCTTCTTTATCACGTTATCTATCCACTCGTTCGCCTTCCCGCTTGATCCTTATATTCTCCCGTGTCTGCCTTCTTCGTGTCGCATCATATCATCTAGGTAATATCCCCGGACCGAATATCATCTTGCATGCACATATTACATCTCTCCCATGCTTGTCACACTCTCTTCCTGCTTCGCTCATTCTCTTGGCCTCTAATCATCACTCCATCTACGTCTCTCTCCCTTTCGGTGTCGTGTATCATGCCCATAGACTTTAAATGGTAATCAATACAACGATCCCGCTCAGGCGCAACGTAGACAACTCGTCTGAACTTTTCGTGATCGTACAGCTACAGCACCATCGCCATGTCTGAAAGCCTTCGCCAACGCCAAGGATCGGTAAATTGTCAGCGGGTAGGGACCGCATCTAGAAAGCTGAGGGATAATTCCATGCCAATCAAACCGTCCGGTCCCTCCTGTAGGGGAAAAACAAGCGAGGGTCATCGTATGTTTGAGAGGAGATAAAATAGAAACGGAAAGGATGAAAAAAGACATGACCACGATTGTATCAAAGTACAGCAATGTCAAAAAGGATGTGCCATCGGGAAATGATCAGGTCGTAAAAAAAGACGTGGGAATGGCTAGCAGCGGAGAGGAAGCATGCAAAACGGGGTGAGGAGGAAAAATAGGTCTCGGACGCTACTGTGAATAAAAAAAAACATGTATTTGCACGCATCTATCTTAAACAACGGTATGGTGTGAGTCAGAGGCTAAAAAGAGAAGAATGAATGGGGGCTGTTTATTCGGAATTGAATATTGGGAAACTGTAATTTGAGTGCACGACGGCGATCAATGTCCGTGAACAAGCCCTCTAATCCGTCCCGTACACCCTGCGGTCAGGAACTCACTAATGGTGTCGGCGGTGGCGGTGATGCAGTAGTGACTGAGACTGATGGTCGACGTCGCTTGAACTCTATCGGAACCATTTCTTCGTCACTTTCTTCGCCATCTTCCTCGTACATTTGGCTGACGCTGGCGCGGAATGCTTCACGTTCATGTTCCCTACCGCGTGTGTCACGGAAGAAGCTTGAATCTGAATCAAGATCCTCGTATTCTTCCTCGCTGGTGTGGTTGAGGTCCGACTCGTACGTGACGTGATGGAGAGGACTTGGGCTAGTGGTTGCAGAGCGATGATGGCGATTATGCGCGGAATCATGAGGTACGTCGCAGCAAATATGTACAGATGGTCCAAGGTGTAATCGTTCCGGCTGCGGATGTCGCAACGCAGTGGAAGCGTTGATGGCCTCCGTCGCTTGGTTGAGGCCGAAAGGGAGGTTCGACACGAGGGTGGTAGGCTCCACGCCACCGGCACCCAGAAACATGGCGTCATCGTCTATACCATCTTGTTCACCAGAATTGAGGCTGGTCACGTCTTCCACATAGTTCATTGGTTCGCCCCAGCTTGACGCACGTCGCGCAGCAGTGAGAATGCCGTCATTGTGATGCGTACTCCGTGAGTATTCTTTTCCGTGGTGTCGGAGCACTTCGTCGCTCCTCCTCGCCATAATGTCCATGGGTGGTCCTGGTTTAAGAGCATCTTCCTGGAATATTGATGTGCCCGACGACGAATCCAAGGGTGAAGAGGCCTGGGAAGCGTTTTTTTGAGACGAATTGAGGCGCCACACTGAAGAAAGGGAAAAGCGGTGCCGCGAGCGCCTGTCATCTGGCAACGGGGTACTTGAGCCATCCTTTCCGCGACTCGAAGGCCGAGTCTGAGACCCCGAAGAACTCCCAATAAAATGAGTTTCCCCAGGTGGACTAAGCGTCTCAGAACCGCGTCGGCCGGCTGCGAACTGTGCAGGGTTTCCGTTTAGGTCTTGAGGAGAAGTGTTTGCAGCCGATCGCGCCCATCTTTCAATAGACTTTTCCCTTCTTCGATCGATGTTTGGAGTTGAGCCATTCCGCACTATGGCTGAACAAGCAGTTCTTTGTTTTCCCTTCTTGGACATTTCTGTGCCCGCTAAACGCGCCGTCGCACTCTTGTTGCGCCCCACCACAATGACCCCAGGGTGCGACTGAACACCGGTATTGTTTTCGTCGTCTTCGCCGTTTCGAGCGTTCGGGCGGGAAGACCGAGGTGTTCGAACGGTACGGAATAGAGAAGAGATACGATTGGTGAGTCGCTTATGCCAGCCCCAGGTGAACCTCGCTGTCGTCATTGCCGTTCGAGTCTCGCTCTCAGTGACCATGACCATGTCGTTCTTGCTGGGAGATGTCTGGCTGAGCCACTCGTCTGGACTTGAGATGTCGCTCAGAAACCAAAGATACCGCTAGGATAGGTTTTATTATACGCGTCGTTAGGAGAACACGTAGCAGCTCACCTTGGCATCATCGAGTGTGATACGCTTTCTGACGCCCTTCTGAAAGAACTTGTCAAGAAGATTCATGACGATCCAACCTGGGTGATTCTTTGGTGGGCGTCTACCTCCCGTCGCTTTGTGGTCGCTTCCCATGTATTCATCTGGTTCCCAGTCGCTGTTGCAGATGACGTGGTACAACACGTACTCGCTGGAATCGGGGGCCCGGAATGGAATGTGTCCAAACAAGAGGCAGTACAAAGTGACACCGAGGGCCCAGACGTCGATGGCTTTCGTAATGGGTTGACGATAGGGGATGGTAGGTGAGCCCTTAATGGTAGAAGACAAGTTGATGTGCGTAGCAGATTTGTTAGAATGTAAAGTGGAGGCGGTAGCAGAAGCCGAAATGATTGGCGACGGCTCAGCACTTGTATACTCTGCAATCACCTCAGGGGCTAGAAAGGGAGGGGTGCCGGCACGTTTTGATAGATCTGAATCGTCCAAAAGAATCGGGTCGTTAGGGTCATCGAGCGCAACTTGACCCCGTCCGGCAGCAGCCAGGCGCTGTGCGTAGGAAAAATGGGAAACCCCGAAATCCGTGATTTTGACCATCTGACGGTCCGCAGTCCAGAGGAGGTTAGCCGGTTTTATGTCACGGTGAATAATCCCCTGATAATGTACTGAGCAATGTGGATGGCAGAAACAGTTAGATGGAGGTACATGGAATAAAGAAGCTACGCACGATATTCTAGACCAAGAATAACGTCACGGCAGATCCGTCGGCATTGGTCGACCTGCAGAACTGGTTGATTGTGTTCGTTGCGCCACTTTATCTCTCCGCCCCCAAGATATTCCATAACTGACGATGACGGTTGTAAGCTGGATGTGACTTGGAGAGGGACAGGCCATCCTATCATACCGTGTCCCGAGCTGCAGCCACGGGGTCATGATTCCTCGGTTGAGATACTCGCCCATGACGCGGTTTCAGGAAGCAGATAGGGATGAAAGGTGCCGGATTCGCGGCCAAGAAGGCGAGGGGAAGCTTACCCATATAGATCCTATCGTTGAGCTTATCATCGATGACCTCGAGGAGACGGACGATATGACCGTGACGACATTTTTTCATGATAGCGATTTCCTTGCGAATTTTCTGCTCGAGACTGCCCAGCTTGTCGGTGAGAGGTGTATGAGGAGAGGTCGGGAGGTTTCTGCGACGAAGAAGATTCATCTTCTCGGCGCGAGGATTGTTACGTTTCACGGCCTTTATTGCCTGATAGGCGTTGGGTATCAAATATACACGCCGAGCGATGGATGAATGACTGACCACCTCGCGCCGATTGTCCAAGAGGTCCCAACACACCCACACTTCGCCATGCTGACCCTTTCCGACGCGGTGGCTTCGGAGATACTGGTTTACTCTCGGCCGCCTGTCATCGCTGTATCTAAAATGTAATTCTTGGGTCATCCGGACGGAGCCAGGAGGATCAAAGGGTTGCGCCGGTTCGCCAGCGAGGGCGGTGTCGAGTGCGTCTGGATTTGTTGCCATTGCTATATGGACGACATGAAGAGCTTTGAAGGAGAAATAAAGTACGATAACGAGACGGTAGAGGTGGAAGACGAAGTGGTAGTAGATAGAAAGCAACGTCGAGGGGGAGGATGACCCTATAGAGAGTGGGACTCCGGACACCATCTAATAGAAGCGCATATCGTTATTTGGATCTGTACACAGATTATCTCTCTAGGCACAATCTCCTCGCCGCTCGCTTATACACGAGGGCACACACACTTGTCCTCCTCTTTTACATCTTTCATCACCTAAGCATCGGACGATCAGTCAAGGGTGTCCCGGGTCGTCGTGTGTTTATAGAATTGGGGGGCTGTCCAGACTCCCAAGCGAACGCTCAAAGACCCTTTGAATGGGAATGGCGCAGTGAGAGACCGCGATGGGGTGTCTTCGAAAAGGGACCGCATCAAACTATAAATCCGCTCCCAGACAGAGTCAGGTGACAGACCACCCCAGATCCACTGATCAACACGACGACGAACCAATCCGACGACTCACCGACTCGACATGCCGTCCACATCCCTGTCAGAATGCAATTCGAATTAGCACAGATCACTAGGAGTAGCGGAAAAAAAAGGGACAAATGCATGCTGTTCAGTTTCCACCCTTTTGTGCAGGCGTGCGGAAGACCAAGCATTACAAAACATCTCCAAGGAAACACGTACTCACCTTCCAACTGATCTTGCCGCATTTGTCGCATTTTACCTGATAACACGCGTTCGCGAGAACGGGAACCTCAGTCACAGCCATGATGCGTGTCTTTGTGAGCGTAGGTTAAGGTAATAAAGTCTGTGTAGGGCGTTGCGAGTGAACTAAGATGACGTGATGATGCCTGTCATGTCCACGTCAGAAAAAAAGGGATCAGCTGCAGGTTGTACTGGTAACGGCAGTCAGTCACTGATACCTTTCTTCTCTTAGGCTGGTGGGGCGTTTGAAAAGTGCCCCGCGGACAAGGAGGTGGCAGCTTTTAAGGGCGTCGTCCTGTACGCTGACAAAGGAGACCCGTCACAGGAGCTGCGCAAACGTCGTCGCGGACTCGATCATCCTCATGATGAGTCCCGTGTCAGCTCATCTCCCCTTGCTGATAGCGCTAACACCAAAACAGTTTAGCCCTTTTCAAGTTGCTACACAGCGCCACCGCTCATTATTTCTACGCCGACGTCTAAATCCCATTATAAATCACTGAACTCTCAATGTCACGGCGAGCTATGTACCATATCTCTCGTTCTCATTGCTATCACCGCCCTTCCCTGTCTCTCACGATTACGGTCTTCAATTCAATAATCTCAGCGCTACGAGCGCCACCTCTTCCAGAGCATGAGGAGAAAAATCACGGACTTCTCCCGCTTTGGAACGGTTTGGTCACAACACGTTTCTTTGACAGTGTCTCCCTACTTATCGTTCGGCCTTAGTAACGCTGATTTGCTCCGCCGACATTTGTGCCGACAACCCGGCACAACGCCATGAACTTGAATGACTCCTACTACGGTAAAGTCAGAGAAAGGACGAGTCTACCAGAAGAGCAGCTTTTGTCCCATTCTGCCACGTCCCCAGGTGCTCTTGCAAACTCGAATATGTCCCTTTTGGTCCTGTACGCGTTGGACACATTTCGAAGCCGTCATATCGGCGAGCCGGTCTCGTTCCAAAACGTGTTCCCACCGAAATAATCTTTGAGAAGCCATCGAAGCGAGGCGCTCTGCCAGCTTCTCGTGGCTCGGGCCCAAGCCGGAAATAAAACGGGGCCCTCGTCGTCGTAAGCCGATAATATGAGTGATCTGGAACCACTTATGGACATCGTTATCAACCTTTGGATAGCCACGCAGCCGTGGTGAGAGTGGCGCTCCCGAGCGTGCACATATCATACGTTGACACATCTCAGTTGTCATGGTCATACAACACAGCTGTGGATGAGATCTCTCTCTCCCTTGGGTCCGTTTACCTCTGACACTCTGTGAGCTACGCCGTTTCATCAGATTACGTGGCCTTACCAATCGTTTCGTAGTACCGATGACTTGCAAAAACATGTATCAGTCCATCGTGTTTCAACGCGGCACTACCGTCCACCTGAACCTAACCCGATTCTAGATTCCACTTACACGTATGCAATACCCTCGATTGGGTCTTGGTTGTTTGATAGCCTGTATCCGCGGCCCGAACGCAAGCCGTGGATTCGGTCCCCTGAGGTGAGACCATCCGGCTCATAGCCAATGTCCTGGGGCCTATCTTCCATCGTCTCGTCTGGCCCTTCTGCACCCCTCGCGGTGCCACCCGTCTGCACAAGTGCCCTTACATGATTGGTTCCTTTACCTTGGTCTGACCATTTACTGTGACCCCCCTTCGCCCACAAGAGCTGGAACAGCATTGGCACATGGAGTTTATCGCATCGCCAAAGAAGCGGTGGCATAGACGCAAGCGACAGGGGGCTTTTTTTTTTTTCTCGCCAAGCCGCACGTGGAACGCTGGCAGCGCTGCGGACTCGGCCGCCACACTTCAATCACAGACACAGGCTGCCAGCAAGCTTCTGTCGGTTGTTTGCTGTCGGGTTTCCACAGGGGAGCGATCTCGCGGACGCTTGAAACCTATCCCGAGCCTGCGGCTGCCTGGGTGAAGCATGTAAGGACACGAGGTGCTTGACCATTTGGCGGGTCTCGGCGTGGGACTTGATGGACCCTTCTCAGTGCCGCAGGTGTCCTGTCTTGTCTTCACGGTTGGAGCGACGGCTGAGCCCGAGGGGGTTGGAGTATGTGGCGTGCGTGTTACGCTCCATCACATGTCACCAACTTGAGTTACACGAGTGGTCATCCCGTGTCGCGCGTTCGTTTTGGTCACATGCCGTCAAGCATGCGATGGACGAGAAACCTGTCCTTATCTTTGCTACGCCCGGCAGGCGCTTTGCGGCCAACGTTTTGCACGTCGTGTATGGTGGACGCGATACCCGACATGAATGGAGATGGGATGGGGTGGATTCGGCATGGGTGTGATTGCTTCGCGCGGCATGAACAAAGCCTGGTGGGGATCGGGGTTCTCGTCGTTGCACGAGTAATAAGACATGCGCACCCCACACCTCTGGCTGCACTGCGCCACGGCCGAGGGCGCACCACTGGATCATCGGGACGTTGAACGCGTGTTTCGAATTCGCAGCCCGGTGGCACCGCGTATGCGAACGGTGGGTTTCTGCCCTTCATACATGATGTGCACATGTTGCAGGCTGGCGAATCCGGCCAAGACGAGCTGAACAATAAAGGGGTTGGAGACTTGAAATCGTGTGGCAGCGCCAAGAATCGACGAGGGTGAGAGAACACACGTACGGCCATCAAGTAACCCACTGCTTCCGGTGTTTGTGGGGAATCCGTGCATCGTTTCCCAAGACTCAGCAATATTTTCTTTGTCGAGGTCTGGATCGGAAGGGTCACCGTTGCAAATCTGGCAGTTAAACCCATCCCCTCGTCGACGACTCGTGGTACGACAGGTAAATTGATGGTTCCCAATTACCCAACACAGCGTATTAGGGTGTCCTACGTTTTGTGGTGAGTAGCGCCCTCTAAGTCCTATTACCAAATCGCGGCGACTACTTCCCGTCCCGTTCCCTTATCAAGACCTCTCTCATTCGTCTTAGTCCTTCATTGACTTGCTCTTCCGTGTTCAGAGAGAATGCAGCTCTCACGTATGCCGTTTTGCGTCCATTTGGAAGGAAAACTGTACCGGGAAGGGCAAGCACACCGTTTGCGTATGCCTTGGTCTGAATCAATTCCTTCGAATCGCCTTCCTCGTTAGGGTCCTGATTGATGAGGAGCTTGAACCTGCAAGAAAGCGCATCCCGTCAATACATGATCTTAGGAGACGGATGCCTTGCATGCCCATCAACGGGACGCGGCCCAGGAGGATGCAGCGGGTTGCCCAGTCCAGGCAACGCCCACTGGACATGCCCAAGACATGCATCTTTGAATATCCGGACTGAAGAAAGACCTACCAGAAGAACATTCCAGCTTCAGGCGTTTGCCACTCTGCGAGGTCTCCGAGATGAGTTCGCAGCGCTTTCTCGAACGCATCCCTTTTTCCTTTGTAAAATTCGGCCACAGTTTCGGTGTGTGTGATAAAGCCGTCGTATCCCCATGTTTCAACCAGTGCTAGTGTGATAGCTTGCACGAGGGAGGAAGACTGAAGATTCGCAATGGCAGTCTGAAGTTTCAGGTCAGGGCCGATGCCATCATGAGCACATGACGTGTCACAGCGTGGCAGGCGCCATGGCAAACAAGAACATACAGAGAGATCCATAACATCTATGATTGGCTTTGGACCCGACGCGAAACCCATTCGCATCCCTGCCGAAAGAATCTTGGAGAAACTGTCGAAGCGGATCACGCGACCAAGTTCAGGTGTTTCGAGTTCCAGTTTGAAGTACGAAGGTGGCCGCACAGCCTTGCCGAAGTACAGGTAATAGTACGGATCATCTAGATTAATAGCCTCAAATTGTATCATGCCCATGAGCCCTGCGAATTGGTCACGAACCTTCGAGAATCAAGAAGTTGAACTCGCGGGCTAACTGAAGTACTTCTCTCCGACGCTCGATCGTAGCAGTCATGCCAGTCGGGTTGCAGCCGTACTATTGTTTTTGCCTTTCATATCAGAGGAATCGATCAGAAGATCATCCACATACTGGAACGGTGTAAAAAGCCTTTGGCTTCGGTTTCCCTGCCGGCCAGGATTCAAGGATAGAACGAAGATCACTTGAGCAGACGCCATTTTCATCTGTAGCAACCTCTGTAAAGTGTTTGAGAAACTGATGCTAGAACTAGACCAAGGACTTGTCTAACCAATAAGCTCGCAATGGAGGGTGCGGAAGATGGGGATAACGCCACTGGAAAAGCCAGTCAGTGGTTTGATGAAAGTTGCATTGCCAACGTGATCTTACGCGTATACCGGTGTCTCGACCAATATGGGATCACCAGGGTTCATGATTGCGTGGACTGCCTAAATAAACTTGAACACTTTGCAAACACAGCTTGAAAGAAGGAAGTACGGACTTTATAGATCACGTCCTGGGACCCGTTTCCGATGGTGAGTCTCCATCCTTCAGTAGGCTGTCGCGCGTGCATGCGCTGTTGCAAGCCGACGAACCACTCGTTGAGGCGTGACAATCCAGATGTGGGACCATACTGGAGACCCGTAACGAGATCTTTACCAGAGAGAGTGAGAGGGATTGACTGAGAAGAGTGAGAGGGATCTGTGATCGTGAAAGAGAACGACTCGAAGGGGAACATGGCGTCATTGGGCTTCCCTGCCAGCAGGGAGATGAGCCCGGGTGTGCTTTCCAGGGGGAGAAGTCCGCGGACTATGAGATCCGTTAGCATTTCCATTCTATTGAACGGCAATAACGGAGAACTCGCTTGGGCTGGGCTTCTTCTCCTTTGCAGCATCAGACAGGAAGTTCTGGTAGAACTCTAGAGGAAGTGGCTTTGGTGTAGTCACATTTGGGCGATCTTCGTTGATCTCCTTTGGGACGGCAGTGTTGTCGATGGCCATTTCGTACGGGAAAAGCTGTTGATACCAAGACGGAACACAGTCCCTTGCTTTATATCACTGGTTTTCGGATTGGGATGGGGCTGTGTTGAGGCAGTTTCCTCCTTGATTTGATCATGATTCCTAGCTACCAACGAGCCCGGGCCCTGCGAAGGTGTTTGTTTCCACCTGTACAGCCCACTGGCAGCTGTTCAGCCTGAGATGATCTACGACTTCGATTATGTAACATACCTCACGGTCACGCGACCGTGTCACACCAGTGGGGTGGCAAAGTCGACGCGACTTTGCCTCAGTTGTCCGATTGTTCAACATGCAACTTGGTACCTTCACTGCAAACATAATTGTCGATGGCAAAGCGCTAGAAGAATATGATGTTGTATCCGAGAGCCCAACCAAGATAGCCTGCTGGGTCGCTTCCGAAGAGGGAAAGGTGTGTGAAATGAAATGTCGCGCGTTGTCTCGTTTCGCTTCCATCCTGACATCGATAATTCTAGGCATTTGGTGTCCAGTGGAAGTGTCACGAAGAGCGACGCGTCACAGCTTCCTTGGGGCGCGTGCTTGTGGACGGGATTTCGTGCGCACGCACATATCGCTTTCCTGGCGTTTTGGGCATGGGTGACACTTGCATCGTGACAGAACACGTCAGTAAAACAGCGACGCGAGATCTCATGTTTGCTCGAGTTCAGCTCAGTGGTGAGTCATCTTCCGAGCGGGAGCAGCTTTAGGGTGTTCACGGTTCTACATATGCAATATCAAACGCAGATGATGACTCGCTTCTGAATAAAGATATCCCCAAGAACCTTGGGCACATTACTCTAGCAATTGAGCGGGGTAGTATCATAAAAAAGAAACGCCGCTCTGAGCACAGGGACCACGTTCCGCTGGGACAAGCCCCCCCGCCGGGTAACAATGAAAGGTTTCATGAGAGATGCAAGAAAGCAACAGTTCATTGTGTTGGGCGAGTGTTAAGTTGTCGGTATATTGCATCATTCATCAAAACTCTAGATTTGGTCCAGAAAGGGCGAGGGTCACCCCTCGACACAAACGCGATTTCATTCCAGACAGTCAGCCACAAATCACCTTCGTGTTCAAGTACCAACCATTGGGTACATTTTTTACCATTCGCGAACACTGCTAGACGTTTAATTAATATGGCTGCCCCTCAGCTGTCTTGCAAGCTAATGGCATCGCTCCGAGACCCACTCCGATCCATGTTAGCGTCGGCTCTGAGAACGGGCGCGTTAAAGGCTGTACCGGAGTCTCTAATAGTCGCGACATTGTGGACATCAAACCAGCCCAGATGAATGACACCATAGAGATATTGATCAACCGCGTGCAGGGTTTGGAGGTATTTACCTTGTTCTCACTCCAAGTTGTTGCGTGTCCCCTCATCACTTCCTGTGATAGGATGAACTGAAACGTCTTCGGGGCCTACAGGCCAGCGATTCCGAGGACCGAAAACCGAAACGGGTTAAAACAGAAGAACAACGACGACCTCTTTTTGCTCCTGGGGAGATCATTGATCTCACATAGGTTTGCTTGGGTGCCTCTTGGACACTTGTTTCCCATTTCTTACATGTTCACTTCGATTTGTTTGCTCACGAGTCGCGATTCATTGACCAATACCAGAATAATAATGTCGGTACCTTAAAGCATTACTAGTATGAGTTCTTCATTATAACTGTATTGTACAACCGCTCTCGAAACCTCAATCTGAGCCCTATCGTGTATGCAGGAGATAGTATCATCGTGACTTACTATAAGCTGCCATGGATGAGTAGGAATCAAAGCGGAAGGGAATATGGCCTGACTAGGTGATGCTTTGGCGTAGTGATCCTACACACAAAATGAGGTTTCGTGGCAGACTGGGGTCAGATGCAAAATGAATGTCAACCGGGGTGACCAGACCAATGCGTGTCAGCAGACCCAGACCAATGGTGAATTTATTTTCTCTCCTTTCGTCTCTGTATCGGCTAGGTTTGGTTGATCTAAGTATGTAGCATTGACGAGGGTGAAAGTCTCCATGTCATGACTCACTCAGTCAAGGCCACGGTGCCACAAAGATCGTCATACAAAGGGGTCGGCGAGCTCGACCGATCCCCACGGTCACGCGACCCCAATACTAATCATTAGTCGACGCGTCGTGACTCGCAACCCGTTTTTCAACCTCATCCAACATGCGACTTGGTAAGTTCACCGCGAATATAATCGTCGACGGAAAAGCGCTGGAGGAATACGATGTTGTATCCGAGAGTCCAACGAATGTGACCTGCTGGGTTGCTTCAGAGGAGGGAAAGGTATGGTATAGCCAGCGTCGCGCTTGGTTTATTTTCTTTCCGTCCCGACGTTCATAATTCTAGTCATTCGGTGTCCAGTGGAAGTGCCATGAGGAACAACGCGTCACAGCTGCTGAAGGGCGCGTGTGTGTGGACGGGATCGAGTGCGGACGCTCAGCGGTGACCCCTGGCGCTTTGGGCGTGAACGACACCAAGATTATTACACAATACATTGGTGGTAGAGCGACGCGGGATCTCATGTTTGCTCGAATTCAGCTTAGTGGTGAGTTATCTCCTTCCATACTACGACCGTCTGAGGATGCCGAGTATATAAAATACAGATGATGATTCTCTCTTGAAGAAAGTGATACCAAAAGATCTGGGAGATATTACTCTCAAAATTGAACTTGGTCAAATTGTTTTTGAGCGCCTTTCAGACGTCAACGAGGTCCACGTCGCGCTGGACAGTACTGAGAAGCTTCATGAAAGATCCAAGAAAGCTACGGTACATCGTGTTGGGCAAGTATCTGGTTTTCGTTTGCATGAATAACTCATCAGGGTTGCAGGTTTGGTCCAGAAAAGGCCCGGAAACCCCCTCAGATGATCTGGAGACTGAGACGCAACAGCGAACCAACAATCGAGTTTGTGTTCAAGTACCGGCCACAGAGTAATCTTTCGCTATTCGCAAATATTTAATGTTTGACTGTTCCATAGACGTCCTGCAAGCCAATGGTATCGCCCCCAGACCTGCGTCAACTGACACTGGTGCTGCCAGTATCTCTGAGGATCAACCTGCTGAACCCGATGTTGGAAGAGCTGAAGATATCAAACCCGCTCACTTGAATGACCGCATACAGAGTCTGGAGGTACTTATCCTGTTCTGAGCCCTGTATGTACCACTAAACCCCTCATGACAGAATCAACTTAAGCGGCTTCGTGCCCTGCAAGCTGACAACTCTGAGGACCGGAAACCGAAACGGATCAAAACAGAAGAACCTCAGGGACGAAAACTGCTTCTCTTCGCTCCTGGGGAAATCATTGATCTCACGTAGTTTTTGGTCGATTACACCCTTGAGGTCTGCTTTCAATTTTTTTGACCAGTTTTACAGGCTCGTTTGTTCGCAATTCAGTCATTCCTCATATCGTTTGAACGCCAAAATAATATGTTAGTCTCATATAATATAGGTTTTCCATCACCACTAGTTATGTTGTATATCCACCCTCGAAGCCACTATTTTGGAATTCAGCTGCCCTATCCTGGGTACGTGAGACGGTATCATCCCGTCGACTTACATTCGTTATATGTGCAGGATCCGACCCGGACGCACTGGCTGGCTCCGGGCTGCAACTGGCTTGACCCACTTGTCCAGCTTCGTCACCATGCCATGATTGAAATCCTGGCCGTAAAATTACTGCCGGTGTGAAAGGATTGCGCAGTAAGCAGACTCTGCTCTTTGAATCCCTGAGATTCATTCGACGGGTTCCTTGTGTTCACGTCAGGTTGTAGGTCCCATACAACGAGGCTCGCCGCCAACCGCGGAAGTGCCAAAGTGGATAACAGGATCATACCCGGCGACCAACATGCTTGAAACCCTGATGTTGGGCACCCTATCATTGTTCTCACTAGCGGAATCATGGTGTGCGCCTCTGAGCTAGCTACACCTCAAGTTTTGGATTCCGTTGATTGAGTCGTTCGCTCACCCAATTGTAGGAAGCCTTCTCCTCGGAAAAGGCCCACAAGCAGACTATTGCTTGGCGCAGGTGTAAGTTCTTATAATTGCTACCTCAAGCGCTTTGCGCTCCATCGGCAGGTCTTGTTCCGGCCGGTGGAAAAAAGGTTAGGCAATCTTACTGTTTTAACAAAGCCTCGGGGAAACTCGTCAACGTACATGTGAATGAGTTAATTGATCAGATGTGTGGTCAGCAGGCACCACTGGCAACTGAATCCCGGCCCATCTGATAGGTCAGTCCGGTTCCTCGACTGCTTACCTCTGAGTACCAGAGTGTTCAGCCAACGGATGTTTTCGGACCAGTTTCGGTTTTGCTCGACTGGGTTTCATGAGTGAGGTCGTTGAACGTTCCCTTTGTAATATCGCCTAATCATTGACAAGGCGTGCGGAGGCACTGCTGTTCATGTCCGCCGTATTCTCGAAAGGTTCCTTTAGAAAAGTGTCAGCACCCACTTACATGCTCTTTCTATCATGTTTTCCAGGAACCCCGCATCGATGTTCTTTACAGAGCTTGCTGTGGACTTGTCTTATAGCCTATTTCGGTCCGCTGACTCGGACGCCCCATACTACCTCGTGTCTTTTTACATCATTTGTCCGCTCCTCGCTCTCGCACGATCATTTCCTCGTCCACGCTTCTTTCCGATGAAGTCCTCTCGGCAAGCTTTTCTCTCGACATGGACCTCACAGCACGGTCCTGACTAAGTCCACTACAACTTTCAATGTCAGACCAGTGGTCCTTCGGCGTTCATTCCCAAGTCGGGCTCCGGATGCATTTTTCGGCCTGCCTCGTTTTCATGAGGGGTACTCTGTTCCTCACACGCCAGTCAGTGTGTTTGACTTAATAGTAATGCTATTCCCTGGTGTGCTCTCGCTCTATGATTGCTCCACAGAACTTCCAGTATTTTTGTCCTTGTGTGCCACTTTTTTTCCACTTACCCCACGATGGCGATGCGGTTATTGGCGCCCCTTGTGGTAGCACTCCCCTGAGGCTTGGCCAGGTCTTGGTTTCGATGGTCCGGCTGACCGAGATCAATGCCAATCTGTGTCATTCCTTCATATACCCAAGCTGTGGCTGACTCGGGGTGCTGATTGAGGGTGCATCGGTAGGTTTTCAAACCGGACTGTGCTGTGCTGCGTCTAACATTCTAATCACTCTCCATTTAGAGAAGGCTGTTGCCCTGAGCCGCGGCGTGAATGATCCAGACCAATGATTCCCGGGTCACCTACATGGAACCACTTTCCCTCACGTCCCTACGCAGCACGGACAACACGAGGTTTTAATACCTCGTGTGGCTTTGTGACCGGTCGAGGCAATGCATTGTCAGCATATAAGTAAAGCTCCAATCCGTAGTTATCTCTTCACTGAATTACGACCCATTCCCTCTCTAACATCGACTCAACACTATCCTTACCATGCCTTCACACCACCTTGCTCTCATTCTTCCTTCCAGACAAGCACCCTTCGCTCTCGGCTTTCGCGAAATCAACGAGCCCGGACCGGGAGAAATTCTCATCCGCGTCAAGGCGACTGCACTCAATCCGAGTGACGCCAAGGTCCAGAAGCGAGGCATCTATGTATCCAAGTACCCAGCCGTCCTGGGCAGCGATGGCGCTGGCGTCGTAGAACGTGTGGGGGAAGGAGTGACTAGGTTTGATCCTGGGGATGATGTGTAAGGCGCCATCAGTGTTCTCCGATGAGAACGTAAGACTGATCTTATCTATTTTTTAATTGAATAGATTTTTCCATGGTGCATACGACGATAACGACTTGTCGACATTCCAACAATACTGCATCGCTGTTGTGGACTTTGCGTCGAAGGTAGGTAAGACAGCCCGTGGGTTCCGACCACTCTAACCACGTCTGCAGATCCCCGATAACTTGTCGTATGAGCAGGCAGCGACACTGCCACTGGGGCTGGGAACTGCGGCCATCGGGTTGTATGGTCGCACTAACGGCATTGGCCTCATGTCCCCATGGAAGCACGGCGGAGTAGGCAAATACAGGAACATGCCTATTCTGATCTTTGGTGGTTCAGGATCAGTGGGCAATTACGGTGGGCGCAGATTTTATCAAGCATCACGCGACGCGTTCCTGATAGATATTTCCCAGTCATCCAGCTCGCCAAGATGTCTGGTTTCTCTCCTATCATTGCAACGGCCGCACTAAAGCATACCGAGTACCTCAAAGGACTCGGTGCACACCATGTGATCGACCGATATCTTCCGTTTTCCGGGTTGAAGCAGGCTGTGGCGCGGATCACCTCTGCGCCGATAAACGTGATCTATGATACGGTTTCCATTAGAGAGACTCAAGAAGGAGCTTGGACCCTGCTCGGGCCACAAGGACGACTTGTCCTGACGCTCCCTTCGGTGATCGACAGACATCCCAACGATCGCAGGGAAATCGTCCTCACGAACGGGAACCCTCACTTGGAAGAGAACTGGGAGACGAGCAGACAGTTGTGGTTGCACCTCTACAAATGGCTTGAAAAGGGCGAGATACGGGTAAGCAATCGTTTCGATGGGATAAGACGACGTGCTGACAAGAGTTTGGCCCACAAGCCAAACAGGGTCGAAGTGGTTTCGGGAGGACTGAGAGGCATCGGACCCGGACTTGAGAAGTTTGACGGTGGACAGATCGACGGAGTGAAGATGGTTTCCCGTCCGCAAGACACAGAAAGGTAGAAAACGCCTAGTCGCGCGCATTTGTTTCGAATAGAAATCTTACACCTTATTTTCTTGTTCAGTGATTGTGCGATGCTGTCACCTCTACCTCATCCACTGATGAAAGAGCTTAGGAGGACACCCTCGATGCGGTACATCCGACTCAGAATGGCAACTCGATTTCTTCGGGCTTTCGTTATGGCGCGGCATGACTCAGACCAGCGAGGGGAAATGGAATTCGGCGGGTGGCCGATCAGTAAATAACAAACGATGATGTAGTAGTACAAGTACTAGTACACAAAATCACCCCTCATCCCGACTTAACTTATACACTCACCATCACCATCGATCTTCATGCCTCAGAATCAGAAAGCATTGTTCTTGGAAGAGAAGCAGGGTAAGTTCGTCGTCAAAGAGCGCGACGTCCCCAAGCCCGGCAAGGGCCAGCTCCTCGTCAAGATTCACTCCGCCGCTCTGAATCCTGTCGACTACAAGATTCAGGAAACAGGGGCGTTCGTCGATAAGTTCCCCGCTATTCTTGGTGTCGACCTGGCGGGTGTCGTCGAAGACGTGGGCGACGGCGTTCAACATTTCGCCAAGGGCGACAAGGTGTAAGTCCCGTTTCTATCTCGGATTCGACGTACCGTCCAACCGCTTCCGTAGTTTCTCGCACGCAAGCTTCAACAACGACCAAGGCAGTTTCCAGCAGTACGCGGTTACCGCGGCCGACTTGACTGCAAAGGTGAGTGAGCGTATACACACCAAGGATGACCTATGACGTCGACATTCCAACTAGATTCCCCCTAATTTGAACTTTGACCAGGCGGCTACCGTTCCGCTTGGTTTCGATACTGCCGCAGTTGGCTTGTATTCAGACAAACTCGGTGCCGGATTGACCCCGCCCTGGGATCAAGGCGGTCAAGACAAGTATGCCGGCAAGCCCATTTTGATCATGGGTGGCTCTTCGTCTGTGGGCTCATACGGTAAGCGAGCAGATTAGGAGCTATCGATACTTACCACTTTTCGTCGTAGTTATCCAACTCGCCAAGCTGTCTGGGTTTTCTCCTATCATCACAACTGCGAGTCTTGCGCACGAGGATGAACTCAAAGTGTTCGGGGCTACGGACGTCATCGATAGGCATCTTGCCAAGGGCGGGTTCACAGCAGCCTTGCATAAAATCACTCAGCAACCTATCGGGATCGTTTATGATCCCATCTCCATGGCACAAACCCAACAGGCTGCCTGGTCCGCTGTCGCTCAGGGTGGAACGCTTGTCACGACTCTCCATCCTGTCGTCGAGGAGGAAGAGGGAAGGGGTCGTACCGTTGTTGCAACCTATGGCAACCCTCATGCGGAGACCAACAACACCATGTGCTGTGGAGCTTGGAGCGTTTTGTCAAAATGGCTGCAAGATGGCACCCTCAAAGTAAACGACAGAACAAATCAAATGAATAGGATACTGACGACGTTTTCAGCCCGAAAACTTTGAAGTCTTGCCCAATGGGCTTCACGGGATCGCTGGTGGCCTCGAACGACTCAAGTCAGGGGAAATCAGCGGAAAGAAGCTCATCGGCCATCCGCAGGAGACGGCGTAGGACTATGCCAAGACAATCTCGCTGTCAGTGTTGAGGGTATACGATTAGCGACGATGTTGTTTCCGAGCCTTTCTGTCTCGAGAAGTAGTCGTGCTGAAGTTCTTGTAATCGTTTCAAGACCTGTACTCATCAAAATGCAAATGAATCGTTAAGTAATTGTGTCGGGTTGTCCTTTACTGACTCGGGAGTAGTCGACGGATTGAATGGTGGCCATGTTCCAGGGTGGAAAGAAGGCAAGAAACGGAGCCGTGCCACCTCAATAATGGCCGAGAATCGACCGCTGTAGTGGTTGATGCGAGTTGAGGGGGACGCTGAAGAAATTTGAACGAGTTGGCGATCTGAACAACAGTTGCGCACCCTCGATATGCTTATGTTGGCCGATAGACTGATCGATCATAAGTGAGTCTGGACACCGGCTATCCGAATTGGGCTCAGTTGTGTGCAATCCGTTTGAAAAGTATGTAGCACACGGTCAACCTGTGTGCGAGATCCCTATTTGAAGGAATCGGGATGTGCATTCGGTAGTTTTCGAGGTTGACGTGCATGAATCAATCGCAGCAGGACCTTGGATCAAGCGCTGGATAAACTTTGAGATCTCGTCGTCGACCAGAAAACGGAATCGGCATAATCGTGATTGATTTGGATCGGAGGGTGATTGAAAATCAAAAAGGGTACTATTTTACCTGCGAGATCAAAAGCAGGGTACGAAGATGAGGTTCGAAGTCCTGACCTAGTCTGGAAGCGGGTGTCCATGGACTGGCGAAGACCCGATTGACGAGATCGTGACGAGCGCGGCACTTATTATTGGATACCCATACCACATAGAAACTCGGCGCCAATGCACTAGTCCCTTGGGAATGCTACACGGCACACCACACGAGTCAACTCGCCTGTTGCATGAGAAGCAGAAACGAAAAAGGGACGCTGGCGGACTACGGACTCGGGAACGTGAACCCTGTTTGACAGATCTGAGGCTAGACACCTGGCCTCAGGCCTCAGGCCCCAGGAACAGGACCGTGGTTTCTGCGCTCAGGCCCGGGGCGCGCCCCGAGTTTCTAGACCCTGTCCTAGAGGGAAGAAAACTAACCATGTCAACGGCCTGCCCTCAACCCTGCGCATGCCTTGACCTGTTCGACGTTCAACAGGTCTGCTAGCGTAGCGTCGAACGCTTCGATCCTGCACGCACGCAACGACATTGCGACGGTCCTTCAAGATCCACGGTTCGACTCGACGAAAGAGTGCGTACGTCTGTGCTGGGGGTCTTGCGAGGTTCCCAGCGTAGCTCAAAATCCTTTGTCTTTGTCTCGCTCGGTGTATGTCGACCTTCTTCTGCCTTGACTCGGTGAGTAGGAACCGGAACGCCAAAGGCAGTTCGACATGGTGTGGTCGTTCTTCTTCTCGAAGTGTGTGCTCGCATTAGCCCGCCGGCGGCCCACTACCGACAAAGGGGTGCTCCCTGCTCGAAAGGCACAAAAGTGAGCATCATGCGCCGCGATATTCATGCTGCTGCCACAGAACTTTGCATGCCATCTGCACCCTAGCCACATACGGACCTCCGCGCTATCCCAGCTTAGGAATGATATGCATGGATGCTGGTCCTGATCCTGCCGCCTGAGGTGAGTTGTGGCGAGCACTGACTCTCGAGGGTCATGGGCGTAGCCTCTAAACGTGTGTCACCAAAGGATCATGGGCATAGAGATTGAGACGTGGTACAACAAGGAAACAAAATATACAATGCAAATGCAGAGAGAAAGAAGAAATAACATAGAAGGGCGAGCATGCATGAAGAACATGATCAAGGAGCTGGGCATCGTTGCCAGCGTGAGAACTTGACTAGTAGGAGGACAGGGCGCCTCCAGGGGGATAACGACGTTTTGAATATAATTCTGCGTACAATTACACGTGCTAAGTTATACTGTTATAACACTAGAGATGAAAACACAAAGAGACAAACACTCTCAGGGGAGGGCCGGGCATGCCAGATACGGGGTGCTACTAGTGGTGGCTCGGCCCACTAGAAATACCGGTATCTGAATCCCATCCCTTGCCTGGGGTTACAGCTCTGCCCCGGAGCACGTCTTTGGACTTCGATGGTAAGTTTCCCGTCTTGGCCAAAGCGTGCGCGAACTGTTGACATGTCGACATCACCAGCTGCAAAACGTATTTGCCACTCATAGTGGCCTGAGAGTGGAGTCGTTGGGTCAATGAATAAGACATCGATCAAATAGCGCTCTTGGCTCACAATCATGCTCCATGTGCCACGCGTCCGCAACAACGTCCAGCCTATCACCCTTCTTAGCTGCCACTGTGACCATCTCCGGTTGGATAACACGTGGAAGGTTGACGGAGAGGATGTGACTTGTCGGCGTGCTTTGGACGTTCATGGGGGGACAGGAGTCTGGTGAGGGCGAACGTCTCGAACGATCCGTCGGTGATGGTGAGAGCAGGCTGAAGGGGGTGCGTGAAGAGGAGCTGCTACCTGTGGAATTAACGCTGCATGTCGAAGTGACACTGCATGCAGAGCTAGTGCTGCTACTCGACGGAGTGGTGGATACGATTGGTGGGCAAGGGGACGCACAAGCGAAACGACTTTTATCCCATATCGATTCGCCTGATCTAATGCGCTGGTTCCTGGTCGAAGAGCGCGAAGAATGTCTGGTGAGGGAACTGTTTGGCACGTCGAGAGTAGACATTGCGCCTTGGGTGTCGATGGTGGGTTCTTTGGTGGGTTCTTTGGTGAATTCTCTTGGGTCTAGAGTAGCCTCGGCCTTAAGTAGTGCATCGAGGGCGTTGTGTGAGAGGGATGACGTCGGAAAGGTAGCAGACATCGACATAAACGCTGAGTCGAAAGTCTCATTATGTGGGCTGGGTCCACACATATTCAAGTGGCCACGGGGAGAATGCGGTGTTTCCGCATTGTAGGGTAGAAGAGAGTCAACCTGACAATTCAGGTTGTTTTGGACTGCGGTGCGAGGAGAAAAGAGGCTTATGCTACGACCGCGAGGTGATTCTGACATGAATTTGACGACCACAAAGGTAGAAACCGGAGTATATTAAGTGAAAAAATGTGGCTTTAGTCTCGCCGGATAATGAGAGGTAATGTGGCGACTCACCACCCGCGTTTTGATTGGACGGCTGCCATGTCGGAGAAGCTAGGTGGAGCTCGGTGTTTGTGAGGGAAGCAAACGTGTGGGCCTTGCTCGAACCACGAGGAACTCGTTTGCTCCGAACAGGAGACGTGCCAGTGGGAGGTGAAAAGGACGACCTGCTAGCGGGGTTGTAGTCGTCCTCTGTCGCGGAGTGATTGATCCGACGAAAGACAGGTGGGACATTCGTGTTTATGCGCAACGACATCGCTCTGCTATGTCGGGGGACGCTGCGAAATGGTCGCAGAAATGTCGCATATTATAGAGCTACACTGGTCCTCAGTCACGTTTCGAATTCGTCTGGTTTGGGTATCTGGAGTATCCCAATCTGTCTTGTACAGCCCAACTTGACGTGAAGGGTTGATGAACGATACGATTGCATATCACGCAGCAGTGGGTACGAAGTCCCTGGCGTGATCATTGGCATCACTGGGGATGTTGGTGTCACGGCTGCGAGTTATCATAATAGCGCGTCAGATGCTGGTCCCGATGAAGATTCGAGGTCGGTGGATTCAAATGCACCGGACACGTTGTCGTAATTGGCGGACCGTCCTACGCAAAATTGACCACCAACTCCGCAACATGAATGAGTTTCAAATATGTGGAGACGAATCCGAGGGTTTTAGCTCACACCTATGAAACAAGCTTATCTCCTCTACCTCCCATTCACTACCAGTCGACACTTTACGAGTCGTAAAATTGTCGAATAGCCGATTTGGGCTCGAATTGTGAAGAGAGATCGCAGTACGACTTCTTGCTAGATGGCGCTCCCCGGACTGCACTGGTTGACTGTGGAATTGGAAAATGGCAAGGCGATCAACAGTGAGCTATTCTGAGGTTTTTCGAGTTATTTGCGTCATTCCGCTGACAGGGTACTTTGAACGTGCGGCCTGTCTTCCTGCACAGTTGACAATAACCAGGTGGTTCGACATGAACATGTTGGCGTGACTCGCCCTTCTTTTCTCCTTGGGATTATACCAGCTCCCCGGAACGTTGCTGAAGTGGTAACCAGAGCCTCGAGAGAGTCGTCATGTGGTGATGAGGAGTGCGTCACGTCGAACATGCATCTCCGAGCCCAGCGTTGTGGCCCGGGCGTGGCCGGACCGCGCGGCAGCCGATCACCCGGAAGACCCGAACAGGAGCACATCATTCACCCAACGAGATGCACATGCATCGTCCCCAGTCTTTTGCAGGCGGATGTCGTGCTGAAGCGCTGACGTCTATGGCACATCCGGATCACAGAAAAGGTCGTTTGTTACGCGGTACGTCATTCTTGATGCCCAAGCTGACCTACATCGCATGCAGGCGCAATCGACCTGATGATCTCCGCGCGACAAGCGCGGTTACTATGACACTAACATAGTAAATGGAGAACTTGTGGCCACATCGGCGAGGTAAACATGCTAGACTCAGGGTCCAAGTGTTCCAAATGGAAGCGATTCACCCGACCGGGCGGATCCTACTGGTCTGCGTACTCGTCATTGCCCTTGGTGTATCTTTCCAGAACCCTGTGTTACGACCATTCCAAGAAACACAGACAGAAGGCCCGTCATCCATTCGTGGTCGATCCATGATTCTGTTCTTATCGCGGCGGAGAACCTGGTGGGATGACGATCAGATTGGCTGTTGGGTAGTTCGCGATGATCATCATGATTCTGAGCCCCTTCCGTTTTCCAAAGGACTTCCGATCTCGATACGTCAGCTTGAGAACGTAGAGCGAGTGGAGTCTTAGTAAGTAACCCACGCCCGTCGGGTAGCTATCAAGTCATTAGCAGTTTTTCGCATTATGACCGTACCTAAACTTCACGACACCCTATTCCTGATCCGAATCGTTACCCGTGGCAAGATAGCCAATGCGCCACAGCCGTCGAACACATATTCAACGTTGTTACAGGGCATCACTCGATCTGATCGTATCGCTGGACCCTGCGTAATCGTGGTCTTCGCTTGCACTGCTCGTATCCGCATCGCCTTTCCCCCTATTATCTCTCTACTGTGACCGTAGAAGGGCGATGTGCCATTGACGTACCACGGGAGAGAAAGAGTGTACAACAATAACTACTGAAGAGGGCAACAATACTGTAGGACCGAAGGGGGACTGCAGAGAAATAGTTAGATTACAGAACATTTGGTACCTTGAAACAGTAGCGATTCACTACGAACATACGCTTAGACACATGGGAGCAACATGGGAGTGCCAAAACAAAGAAGGGGTCCATAAATACGACAGAGGTATAGTAAACTCGCTCCAAATTATGTCAAGTCAATAACCTCACCAATCTGAATAGTTTTATTCTCTCGCTTAACCCTCTTGGAGGGTTGTGATTCGCTCTCGCGGCTGGGATTTGACCTCTTTCGCGGAAGGCGCGCCGTCCCTTTCTGGGCAGAGCTGCCAACGATTTCGATTTCCTCGCCAATGGGTTCTGGCTTGATGTCATCATCCTTAGTCAAATCAAGCACTTCATTGAGAACCGCTGGCTCTTTCTTTGCCGGCGGCGGCTTGGGAATGATGCCATTCGCTCGTAAGAGGCCTGCATGTACGTTTAGCGTGACTAGCTATGTAATGGAAATAAATAACAGACCGTGGTCTCTATATCTGAAGACGAACGTAGCGATAGGGGTCCTATCATCTAGATATCTTATGCGGCAACCATGCTGCGGTGCTGTCTTTACTTCCTGACCGTATCTGAAAATTTATCGTGTTGGATGCCATTTACAAAACAGTACTTGCAAACGACGCACGAGACACAGTGTGTGACAGCTTTCTTCGCGCGTTCATGCACCTTGCCATGACCAGCAACATTCGGGCCAAACTGATATAGGGATGATTCCAGGATTTGACATCTGTATATGCTAATTCGTATTTCACCCAAATGAGCCGAGCACTTGTTCAAGTATTCATCGTCATCTGCTGACACGTGAGCGACAAAGCAGACTAATGTCGGAAGAGATGGGTCACCGGTGAGCTCTACCTTCGAAAACACGAAAGGACGCGAAGTTGTCGCAGTTATCGTCTGATCGTTTTGAACCACCTTGCGGTCTCCCGGAAAGAAGTGATTATGCCCGAACCCGAGCGACGGGCGAATGACTTTGCCTGTAATGTGCGACCCATCGAGCTGAAGAGAAGAGCTCAGAGAATGTTCTCTGAGTGCAGCATTGTCCCTGAATACGACGGAAAAGCCCTGTGATTCACCGGTATCAAGAAGCGCAGATGGTCGACGACTATTGGTTACCCCACCTTGTCGGGTTGTGTGGCGATCCAGCAAGTGACCTGGTTTTGATCGAGATCCTGTTCGACTCCGTACTGTTCGAGTTCACTTCCGTCGACCTCAATCCACGCTGACACGCCGTTGTGGGAGAGCATGCTGGCGGAGCGAGGACGAATGAGAGCTTACTAGTAGCTGGTGGAAAGGAGCGTCACGTGGGTGGCGTGCTTGGTGGCAGGACACCGCCCGGTTCCGCCCAGGAATGCACGGACGCAGTGCTAGTAGCGCTCTCAGAGTATTCTCGACAGTCGCTCGTCCACGCATGACTTCGACAGCTACTCCGGAACGCTTCAAGGAACTTGCTGAATCTCTGTCAGAGACACAGGCACGCGTACGCCAGGCTGCACCTCCGGCCTCAAATCCCATTCTCGTTGCAGTATCCAAGTTGAAGCCTGCCTCTGATATCCTCGCGTGCTATGAATGCGGACAGCGTGATTTCGGCGAAAATTATGTAAATGAACTGGGAGAGAAAGCCCAGCAGGTGCGATCAGTCATTGCCCCAAGCAAGGTGATACTCATCGTGTGTAGCTCCCAGAAGATATCCGATGGCACTTTATTGGCACGCTGCAGTCCAACAAGTCAAAGGTGCTGGCCAGTACGTATCTCGATCTCGCTTCCTACTTCCGTACTCGATCCTACTTGGTCACCAGCAATACCCAATATCTATGCCATCCACACCGTAACTTCTACAAAGGCGGCCACCGCCTTGAACAAGTCACTTCCGCCTGAGAGAATTACGCCACTCAATGTCATGCTGCAGGTCAATACTTCAAGCGAAGAAGCAAAGTCTGGGCTGCCCGCCATCACATCGGCGGAAGCTGTTTCGGGCTCCGAGCTCATACAACTTGCGCAGCACATCATCACGAGCTGCCCGAGGTTATATCTCCAGGGACTCATGACCATTGGCTCACTCAAAGAATCCCTTGCCTCGGATGCGCGGCCAAATGAGGACTTTGAGACCCTCAAGCAGACGCAGGAACTCGTGGAGCAAGTTTTACGTCAAGATCCCGCTTCAGACAATAAATGGGGTGTAGATGGAAAGCTTTTGCTGAGCATGGGCATGTCGAATGACTTTGAGGCCGCGCTCAAGGGTGGAAGTGATGTAGTGAGAGTCGGGACTGGCATCTTCGGCGCTCGGCCACCCAAGTCACAGACGTGACGTGACATTATGTGACACTAATTTATTGAACGCGACGCGTTCTTCGTTGATTGTAATGGTGGGACTTGAATATTCAAACTCCGCACCACCTATTCAACTTTGCCGCTCACCGTCGCTGCCGACGCCGACGCCGAGTCCGACAACGCGGTCAAGGATTTACTTTGGATCGCGCACGGACCGCTGGATTGATGAATGAGCGGTACACGAACACACATGACAGGAGGACTCGAAGACCCGATGGCACCGCTCGATCCCAAACCAACTGCGAAACGGAAACTACCAGATGATTCGAACCCCTTGTTGGCGGCAGCGACAAAGAGGATGAAGAAAGAGGTAGGCGTGTTTAATGAATCTGCGTCGTCACTCACAATCAAGACCGTCACAGGCAAACTCTGGCGCGTCCAAACGGAAACGTGAGTGAATTTCCTTGACAGTCGTTTCGGGTACTGACGGTTCGCAACCAGTCATCGGAGAAGAGCAGCCAGGGGGTCTTATCATCGTTCGTGCACCAGTACAACGCACCGCCTCGCCTCTTAATCATCCCCCATCACAACCCTTGCCCACGACAACCCACCTACCCTCCAGACCCCCGCCTCCCAGTTCTCAACCACTACCCTCGACATCCAATTCCACCATCCCTGGGCCGTCAAAACCTCCCTCAAAGAAGTTCAAAGCAGACTCCTCTCGCGCTCCGACCAGTGCAAAATCGCGCGATGTACTCGCCACAACGCGCGAGGAACCAGAGCTGGATGAGGATATACGACAAATGGAATCCGAGACAGATCATTTACGCAGCCGATCGCGCGCAAAGGAGGCAGCCCATTCATCTTTTCAACTCCCTTCCACCGTGACTACCCCTTCTAAGCGATATCCACCAGACGCTTTGCAGCCACTCCCTGAAAGCGAAACCCCTCAGATCGAGCGCAATAAACTCATGCGTGATGGCCTTTCCATTCCCCGCTCCCCACAATCACAGACGCCCTCACATTCCCGGCGAACATCCCTGAGTATGCGCGGTAAGCGAATAAGTACCAGCTTTGAGAACACTGGCGTTATTTGTGCGTCTCTCTCCAATACGTTCTGTTCGTCCTGTATTACGATTTTCTTTTCTGATTGACCCTGATCTTGTGCCGTATAGCTCAACCGCATGCATCTGTTAATGATGCGAGTTTTTACAAACACATTGATTGCGATCTCCCTGAACCACAGCGTGCACGCCAACTCCTTGTATGGTCAGCCGCTCGCGCCGTTTCACGATTACCGGAAGCGTCCCCTTCTACGAATCCTTCGAACCCCCCATCGAAATCATCCTCGAGTCGTGGCAAAGACCCACCACCACTCGACGACCGAAAGAAGCAAATATTTAAAACTGTACAAGAGGATTTCATCCGAATGTTGGCTGAGAAGAAGATCGACATATCTGTATATGGTCATGGGGATGACGGGAAAGCTCTTAAAGGCGGTGCTTTGAAGCCCAATGAGCAGAATGTCAAGAACCGTGCGCGAGAGGTGACGTTCCAGCAGCATATAAATCGGTAAGATGCATGGCCGAGACAATCTCTTCTCGATCTGAACACATGTCGTAGGGCACAAGCCGAGTCAGAGGCGTGGTCACGTGTCGATCAGTTCTACCATCAGTTCGAAACCAATTCCAAGGCTGACCTAGAGAAGCGACGTCAGGCTCTCAGATACCCTTCGTCTGCCAGGGCAAAGGGCAAACAACGAGCCACTTCACAAGAGCCGCAGGACGACTGGTCATGGCTCGTTCCTCGTGACGATGATCTCTCTGACGGATTTAAAGATAACGTCGAACTTGAGCTGGTCAAGCAAGTCATGTCCTCTGAACCTCGACCCGGCACCGAGTTCCGCGGTCCGTTGGATGAGCAAATAGGGGATCTTCAATTCAAAGTGGATAATCTTTGCTCGTACGTCAACTCGGCGGCACAAGCGACTGACATGGCTGAAGCGGAACTTGATTATCGCTTCTCCCTTCTCTCGCTCGCCTTGTCAGCGCGATCACATTCCCTCCCACCGCCATCGAGTTCATCATTGACCCTATCCTCACACCTCCCACCCACGCAACGAGGTGTCAGTCATCCACCTGGGGAAAATGCAAGAGACATCCTTCGTGCGCTGTCGCGGATAGACAAGGAACGGCCGCCAGGGAAGATTGGGGACGCTGCTCGAAAGGCTGTGAGAGAGGTGCAGCGTGTGCAAGGTGTAGGGTCCGGTGGGGTTGGAGAACGGCGCATAACAGGGTTGGCGCCCGGTGCCGGAGCAACGCCACGCAAAATACCTGGGACGCCACGACGAAGAGATCGATGAGGACATCTTTCATGATTTCTTTGTTTCACTGTGACCTGGCGCCACTTCCTCGACCGTGGCGTTTTATGGGTGTGCTGCAGCCACGATGTATTTCTGATGACACGTCTACCGACCTATCTTATTCATCTTATTTCTCTTGCTTTGTTTCGGCTCGCAATGCTATGGATGTTGTGCTCGGCTAGGTCATGTAATCTGCGACGTGACAGAGGTTAGTCTCCGAGATCACGATAAATACCTTCATCACGGTGTTGATCTGAATCGACGGCCATCATCTGCTATTCACCGTCCTGAGGTCCTTTCCCAGAGGCAGTACCGTGACATTACAAGATTATTTAACTAACTCGCCTCCGTGCCGGATTCACAGTGCTTCTCTGTACCAACAGTGAATGCGGCGTTTAGCAGCGAGTCGTGCCTTCCCAAGCCCACTCAAGCACGGTGAATCACTGGGAGTGTTCACAACCTTCACAGGGTCTGTCAATTTCAGCTTCAGGCAAATGAACCAATGATGAAGATGGCACCAAATCAAAACAAGGTTGGAGTTCGTACCTGCTGCGTCCCTGCTGTTCGTCATAATACTGGCCAGGGCCCCGGCCAGTGGCCACAAGCATAATGAACACAATGAGTCGCCGGCGTGTCCAGGCCCCAATTGCAGCGGTCAAAGAACCACAGCCATATCATGATCCTTGCACGTGTCTCGAAGACCGTTTTCTTTGGAGTACTCATTGCATATATCAAAGTTGCACGAAGTTGGAAAAAAACCTAAGTCGCAAACATCCCTGAGATGTGCATCCTTTTGAGAAATCGTGCTACGTGATACTGTACATCGGAAAGGTTGGCAAGTTCGGTCAACTTGAAAGGACCTCTTAGGAGGGCATCGGCTGGTCCCAGCCAATATCCCGTCGAATCCTTCCCTCGCATCCTGGAGCGTCTGCATTCTCGCGTTCTCGCACGTTTCCTTGTAGTGATACCCCAGTGCGCCGGCATAGCCCCGGGGCTTGGCCGTGTAAGGCTTCACGTAGGGATTCGACACGACTTGCACTGACGGATGAACGGGTCGGGTGAAATGGACGACCGCCGGATCCTCCATCTCCGTCAAGTCTGTCCGCAGCCACGCATGCCGCATACGTCCCTAGCCACTGTGCGTTCCACCCGAGCCCCAGCGCGATCCAGTCCGTCCGAAAGTACACATTGAGCGCGTCTTGTTCGCGAAACATGGCGCACGCCATCTCGCGAAAACGCGTTTCGAGCGCTGGAAGCGTCCCACGGGCTCTGGCGAGGTCGACGAGGAGCACGCCCGCGTTGAAGTATTCCTCTTGCGGGACGCCCGAGTGGTTCATCGGACATCCAACGTCGGGTATTGCGGCGAGCAACCGCCTAGGTCGGTGTTCCAGAGCGTAATGTTGATATCGTAGTACTCGAAAGCGTCATAGACCTGTCCGTCCCTGCTCGATTCGAGAGGAAAACCTATGGGCACAGGAGTCTTCTTCTAGATTACCATCCGGTGCTGTTCAGCCTGAGGGTTCGTCGACAGGCGTTCGTACTCTCTTTTGTGGACTCCACGACGAAGCTTGCGCTTGATCCAGTCCCCGAGGTCAGCTCGCATCTCGGCTCCGATCCCCATAGCTTGACAATCGATTAACCAAATACGTCGTCGGTGCTGGTTTAGCCTTGTTAATAAAGTTCAGTCCGGAGAATTCAATCTTACCGAGGAAGAGTGTCACGGTCTATTCCGATTGACTTAATGAGATGTGACCGAAGGTGTTCCGTGCCTTCGCCATCTGAGAGGCTGAGACCAACTACCGTGCGCGGATTGTATGTGAGTTGGCATGCCCACTTGTGGGCCAAATGCACGCATCGCAGTCGTGGCGAACTACCGGAGGCGCGACATGGGAAAGATGTTCATACTACAAACCAAGTATCTTGGTCGACTTGGACTAGTACAGGCAGCGTTCGCTCTTGCAAAAGCAATATGGACCGCGAGTTTGGTCAAAGCGGTTTTCCGAGCGCGGCGACACTTCAAGTTGGAGGCCTGCCCAGGGATCTCTATGACATTTCAAGTCCGTGTATTCCCTGGGACGCTTTGGGCTCTCGAAATGTTTTCAAGACCACCTACTGTAAGCTGGACAGGTCTCGCGCCAGTCTTGAGGGCCATGGGTATCGCGGAGGCATGAGCGGAGAGAACACCGATGGAACGGAAGAGATAACATGAGCACGTGTCTGCAGCATCCAAAAGAAACGTAATTGAGGTGGAGCGCGAGAGGCTGCGCAGGCGGTGTGGTGCACTGGTGGAGAGCTGAAAAGGTGGTCGACGAATGAGTAGCTTTGTGGAGCGAGTCGTGTCCGCAGCATCCAAAACTTAAACGTAATGTGACTGAGGTGGAGCGCGAAGGGCCACGTAGGCGGTGCGGTGCACTGGCGGAGAGCCGAAAAGGTCCCCGGGTCGCGACGAGCAGGTGCTCGAAAGAGGTCCCGGCAGGATTTGCAAAGCCGTAGCCTCTCGAGATGTTGAGTCTTTCACTGATGAAACGCCGGGATCGGCCTGTCTTGGTCTTGTCCACGTCATCACGGATGCCATGGCGCCGTGCGAGAAACTTTGTAAGTGGGACTCGGAGCGGTCTCAGGTCTGAGGGGAGCTCGTTCCGCCTTCGGCCCCGTACCGCTGAAGGTCGACCTAGTCGACATTTGCGTCCATGAGTGGGAGCAAGAAAATAAATAAAATGTATATATGCGCAACCTGAACGAGGGACATTTGTCTCAGAGGGTTGCCAGCGATCGTCCGGAAGGTTCAATCCTTGTCCCGTATATAGTCAGAACGCCTGCTCATCTTCAACGAGCATTGGTACGTAGATATCCCATTCGAAAGTACAGAACAAAGGGGTCCTAGTAGACTCCTGACACCGCCCCAGAACTTCGTAGACGCGAACATACATCATCCCAACGATCAAAGTAGTCATCATCAGTCTCCCCATTGGGAAGCCCAAAAAGGAAGGAAAATTCTGTGGAGGCGCAAGCCGCGACACCGGAAAAGAAAGTGGTCATGGCTGTCACAGATTCATCTTCGATGGCCGAGTCAATAACGTCGACTGCCTCGAGGGATGGAAACGTCAATCCGAGGCTTGCAGGTACGTGACTCGCGGATACTTGAGTGTAACCTTGCGTATTGACAACGAGGCGGATAAAAGTGAGCGAACGACAGGTTTGGAGAAGCTGGATGAGTCCGCCTGGAGTAATTCCAGAGTCTCGATGACAACGCCAACCATGCTCCCGACCTATCGAGAGATGCTCGAGCTTGGCCCATGCCGATGCCAGCGTCAGGACGTGGCTCTGTGTCAGATCCACACGGCATCTGACGTTCAGCTCCAAGTGACGAAGGTCGCTAAAGAGCATGCATGGCTGCAAGTCTGCAAAGCCAAATCTGACATCCGATGGAAGACCATCGTCAGAGTCGTCAGAGTTACCAGATTCCAATGTTTCCAGCTCCAATCTTTGGAGCGTGTGGGTGGCATTGGACATCGGCAGACCAGCAAGGAGGGGGGGAAGATCCTCGACACGGCAGTCGTGAACGACGGCACAGAAAGACGTGACAGTAGGGAATTGTGCTTGACGTAGTAATCGCAGCATCCCCTCAGGAGCTTCAAATTGAACCGTCATCTTGCTCAAGTTGGGGAAGACAAGGGATGAGTTAGAAGGTATGGACACAGTGCGCAGGTCGAGTTCTAGCCCAGTCAATGTGGGCATGCGAAAGACATGCATAAGAGCATCTGTATCCAAGGTGATTTCCGTACAAGCCAGATAGTGAAGGTTTTGCCACCGGCAAATGCAACTGGAGACCAAGTTGTCGAACACGTCATCCTGCATGTTTATTTCGAGGGAAAGTGTTCTGATCTTCGGGGAGGTCTCAGGAAGCGATTTGAGAAAATCTGGGTATGTATTCGACTGCGAGAACGTCGCAGATAGCTCCACCAAGGACGGAAGGGGGAGCCGCAACAGCGTTATGTCCTTTTTATATGTAAAGCCCAGCTTGCGAAGGTTGGGGAAGAGTGGTCCAGCAGTAGGAGGCTTCAAGAAAGTCTTGACAGATACCCAGTCGAGTCCAGAATCGAAGTACTCTATTGACCGGATGCGACGTGTGTGACCTTGCAGGACATTCCACTCCGTCTCTGTTAGACGTCTCCGAAATGAATACTACTCGGAGCATACAAGGACGGCGGGAAAAGCGAAACGACCATCAAAAAGAGCATAAAAATGATTGAAACAATCTCACCACTTCCTTCTTGGAAGAGTAATGACTTGCATCAGGAAGACACCTGGCAAGTGGCGAAGAGTTCACCAGGACTCCCCAGAGTACATCCAGCGCCGGTTCCTTGAAAGAGCGACATGTTCTGGCCAGACCAACTAGATCTTGAGCATCCGAAGTTGATTCTAAACAGTCTTCCGTGTCTTCGCTGAGCACAGTGAACAGTTTCGTCGAAGAAAGGTTAGAGAAAATTTCGGTGAGGATCTCCTGTATTTTGAGTGCCTGGTGCATTGCGGCTCTGGAAGACGCAAGAGGTCAGAATCGGTATGAAGATGAACAGTAGCCGACGCACTTTTCTAATGTTGCTTAACCGGGTGAAGAGATGGACGTCGTGGTAACGATGTGAAGAAAAGGGGTCCCCACAACCGCACTGACAGGCCGAAACTCAGAAACTCAGCTGTCAAGCTGTCAAGACAGACCTCACCGACTCGGGCTGCGTCTACATAATTACAGACCCTTCGAGTGATCGGCTATCGTGCCCGTTATGACAAATTTACTGTAATGGAACAAAGCCACTGACTGATTGCGCGCGGGGCTCGACATAAATTGTAACATCCACGGATTCTGCTGTAGACCGGAGTGGGTGATGCCACTATTGTAGCCTTTAGTTACTCTTCCCAGTGGATATTCGATCAAGCGTACGCGTACCTCAGATGCCAGTGCTCAATCTGTTAGAAGTGAGCTCAGGGACTCCGTTGGTTCTTCTGTTCAGGATTCTCTATGCTTTTTGGTGTAGTCAGTAGAAGCGTTATATCATGCATTGAGCATGGAAGAGATTGTGTCACGATATATCAAGCTTCTGCATCGTTGGGAACGCAGTAACTGGCAAGAATGCGATGGAGGGCCCGGCTCATGTCGCGTTCGACTTCAAAGGTCCCTATCGGAAAGGTATCAATTTCGGAACCTTCCCCCATATACTCACCTTTACTATCAGCCGGCTGCTATCCGAGGGATAACCATACGGCAAGGCACGCGCTCGCTCCCAAGCACCCTCAGCCGCCCTGATATGAGGAAGGCGGCCGTTTGTCGGCCCCCGAGGGCACGCAACACCAACGGGGTCGTCGCGGATCGGCAGACGCGTTTGCCCGGCCCAAGCTGGCGGCAAGCGTCTCGGCGAGCGGGTGCTTGTGCCGTGCGAGTGCATGTTTCCCCGGGAGATGACGAGCTCAGTGACGTGCCGTGGGCCGGCGTAGAGCGCGCCGCGCACACTGAGCGTCTCGACGGAATGCGCAGAGGTGGCCCAACGGGACGACGCGCGGTGCGCCTCCTCGTCCGAGTCCACCCCAAACTCATCCGAACCAATCGCCAAG
>JBBPOD010000012.1:0-56893 GCA_038091255.1 Tylopilus intermedius | reverse complement strand
AATAATAGCATGAAACTTGAGCCAAGCGTATTCTGTGTAATTTTGCTAAATGGGAGATTGTCCCTGTAAAGCAACCAAACAAGGTCCATCTAGGAGTTTCCTCGGGTGAGAACTTGGTTAGACTTGCTACGAAGGACGTACGCTAATCATAATCGACGCGCGATACGCTCGCATGAGCAACGGGATTCGAGCAAACGCCTACTTGATCCATTCAGAATATCTGTATTGGTTCTATCCAGATAATCAGTCGTGGCACATGGCAAATCGTGCGGCTGCACTGACCCGCGGTATAAACCACTGCGCAGATCGGCAAAAGTTGATTACTTCCGTCCTCTCTTCAGAGATGACGGGCAATAATTGTGCCCTGCATACCATGCCGTGTGCGCACGTCAGATTCAAGAATCTCAGCAGAATAATAAATCACCGTACGCAGAACACCCATTTCCGATGATGCCGACACGCCCATTCTTTAGATCGACATCGTGCCTCCAGTGGGAAGAGTGCCAGAGAGGACCTCTGAACTTCTCGACACCGGCTATATCCCTCGGGAATAACTGTGACGTAAACGCGCCTACAGCTGAGATAGTTATTTCGGCCTCGGCATGTGTGGTCAGTCCAGTCGCCGTGTTCACAAGTGTCAGCCTGTGCATGTTAGCATTATCGTCCCACTCAACGAGGTTAACTTGTGTATTGAATATCATGTGGGAGGAAATGTCGTGCTTGCGAAACAGGTCCTCCCAGTATGCTTGGATTTCGGGTTGGGAGATGTAGTGATTTTCCCAGTAGGGATTCAGCTCTGGAAAGGGAATACAAATGCCCAGGAACGTCAGAGCCGCAACCCTGAACCAACACCAGCTCTGGTCAGAACTACGATAGGATGACATGGCTGTATCATACGCACGGGATAGGTGTTGTCCTGGCGAAGCGCAGGTCGCGGATTGGGTCGCCATCATACGTCAGTATGCCGGAATCACGCGCAGAGTGTAACCATGACCTACCCGCCACGTTCCGCCGATATTTGGCGCCTTCTCGTACACCTATGTAAGCAGCATGTGTGTGAGCCCAGCAAATAGCGTTATGGACAATATGCACGCATAGGACATCGCCACTTTTGCACGCTGAAGAAACCTGACATACCACGAAATCGGTGAAATGTAACTTGGCCTTGAGGTTGATCGCCATCGTAATTCCGGCAATGCTACGCCAGAGCGTGAGCCGGCCGCACAGAAACCACGATCAACGTCGACTCACCCGGCTCCCACAACGACAACCCGAGGGGGACGGCTAGCAAGTAAGGGCGGCCGCTCCGAGTGATCAGTCATGGTAGAGGACGAAGTTTAGCAGTGGGAAAGGAAATGGGCAGTTGGCTGCCATTTTATTGGTGACTTAGAACCTCATGCATGGGTTGGGTTTATTGAGTTTCAACGTAAGACTAATTGACCGAGGTCGCTGTCACCCGAGCGCCGTGCCTTCGCCGGCATGCCCCGTTTGCCTCTGCAAAGCAGTCTTGTAACGTTGTTTTCACAGCCCATTACGGTTCGACTCCTCGACATCATTAATGAGCAATACATACAAGCGACTTGGAGGCGAAGTATCGAAAGCAGAGGCGATTTTGCCCATACAGGGCAAACTTCAATCTCAAAGGGTTGATTCCACGCAACGCAGTCAAGCCCCAACTTGGGGTCTATCTCGTGATGCTCGACGAGATCGAATCCTCTAATCGAGAGGCTTTGGGACGAGCAGCTTCCGGGCCTCCCCTCGAGGCTTGGATCACCCCGAAGAGCGTCCGTGCGCATCCCAATTCTCCCCATTTATCCACCCATTCGCTCTCGTTCCACCGTCTCGTCCAACGATGAAGACGAAGCCTCAGTTACTAGGCGAAAGCGTTCCACTGTTGATCAGACGAGAATCAGTTCCCCTGGAAACTCTCCAGCACTATCCAGCGAGCTCAATCTCTGCCACGTCCTTCAAGTTGACTTGCTCGAAGACTGGGCATCTGATCCAACCTTCGTGGTCCGAAAAGTCCTCCTTTCGCCAGGGTGCCCCGATTTCCCACCTGACCAGTGGCTTAACATCGTTAAAGGATAGGCTGTCGACCTGTCAAAAGTCCTCGGAGCCCATTATTCCACCGAAGTCGAAACCAAACAGTCTCATAACCTTGCCGGTGGGGACTTGTTTCGGCTCTCTGTTCGACTCCCTAAGCAGTCCAAGGTCATCCGAGTCAAATCGCACGAAGACTGGACCATCGCCTTCAGTAAAACCATCCAAGCCACACCTTACGTTCTGCCATCTCGAAATTCCGAGTACGTCACTTATCAGAGCTTCATCTCTGGGTTATTCGCCTCTATCCAGCCTGTTCTCCATGATCGGATCATCGACCTTCATCAGCAAATTAACACGTTACTTTATCAAGCCGCCAATAAGTAGACTACGAATGGCATAACCCTCCGGGCATACCTGGACCCGCGCCCTTCTTAGGTTACAGGCGGCCTGCTTCTGCGCCTGCGCTTGCAAGTTGCTGGCACTTGGCTCCATGAATCTTCAGATCCCGTGCTGTCACTGGCACTCCAAGTCCTGGGCGATCTGATACTCGCCGAGGTCGCTGTCACCCAAGCGCCGTGCGTTCGCCGGCATGCCTTTTGCCACTCCCATTCTTACTAATTTCGTAGTCATCCGCTCCCTGGCGAGATATTCTGTCTCTGTTTCAATCCTCGCTTCGTCTCGGCGCCAGGTAAACCCATTCATGTTCCTTGTCCTCTGTCCTACTAATTTCTCTTATCCTCCCTCTCTTCGTCTCGCCAGAGGAATCAAATTTTCGCTTACCCGAACCCCCCCACTCCCTTTCGGGGTTCCTTAGGGCCCACTCACTTGTATTTGTAGTCTAGGTCTGTATTGTCACAGCACGCGCCTGTAATTCATCCAGAGTCACTCTGCGACGCTGACGTCGTTGGCTGGCTGCCGGCGCCGCGCCTTGACCGACAGCCATTTGGCACGTATATAGTTAGCTGTGGGTCCGAGCGTGTACCATTCTGTCTACATGCCCCAGTTACATCCGGACCTTTTAAGAAGCTCGAGTTGTTGCGATCGTAGTTTGGCTCTGCATGAAGCGTGTGTCTGGTACTATCGGACCGGATGCTGGAACTGTCCTCAGGCCCAGGTTCAGGGACTGAAGCAGTAGCTCAGCTGTCTTGTACATCTGCTAACCAGAGGAGTGAAATTATAATCGGGACGGAGTGGACAGAAAGTACCGAAATCTTTCAATATCGAAAACAAACAAGGTATGTGTACGGAGTACATGTAAAGTACGATGTAGTTGGGGGTAACACCAGGCGAGAACCAAACAGGTTCGCGTATGTACAGACGGTCCAGCGGAAAGAGAGTATCTGCGAAGATTACAGGATCGAACGCGCGGTCCATTGGAGAGACGTGCTTAGCCAATCAGTATTCACCAGCAAAGCTCTTAGCGAAACTCGAAGCAGGAGCTCGACCGTTCTGGGACGTGGCTCAGCGATAATTGCTGGTATCTGAGGCATATATGCCAATCGCTCAGCTGACCCCGTACAAAAAGGAAGTGAGGTACCACGTACGGTTCGGAATTTTGGTGGAAGTAGAAGCCACTCATGGTAGCAGCCGGCGGTGGAGAACGGGGTCCAATGGAAGATCCACGTCCTCCCCGTCGGACGCTAGAGTCCCGACGCCGACGACCGATGGGGATGGACTCCAGCTTACCAGGAGAAGGCGATGTCAGCATATCGCCCTCTCCGCAGTCCTCTCCGCAGAGGGGGAATGATTGTGTAACAGAGCGTAGATTGGTTCCAGTGGATTGTGGATTAAAGTCCACACAAACATAGTAGAAACCTACGAGCGTCGACGTAAACGTTGGCGCGTGCCACGGATGCGAGGGCGTAGATGACATAGGGCTCGGAGAGCACATACCTGCAAAACTTGCGCCGTTGATATCCTGTACTCTGTGATCAGGGACGAGAAATCGTTCCTTCCACCTCATGAAGACGGCCCCCCGATCACGATCGGGCATGGTTAGATGTGGTCTTCTAAGGTCGTTCTTGACGTGCCGGAAGGCTGGGAAGCGTTGCCAATGTACCATATCTTCCTGTTCGTTTGCTCCCCACTTTTGCGTCAGAAAGCCGTGGCGACTGCCGATTATTTCTGCGTCAAAGTAGGTAGTTAACTCGGGCCAGTCATCGGTCAGTCCGCGTATACGGAGGTATCCGCAAAGAAAAGAGGAAGCGAAATCGACATCCTGTATCTCATAAGTAGACGATAGGCGTGCGACGCGAGCAAGACGTACGACGATGGTGACGTTGACATCGTAGCTGTTCCTGCCGCTCTTCTGCGTTCCCTGAAAGGTGGCTCCGGGATAGAGACAATGGTGGCGCTGGGCACGGACACGGAGGTGGGTGATGTCAGATGCGGGGTCTGGGAGGTGAGCGGGTGGTGACGATCGTTGGGAACGGCCGAGAACGAGGGGATCCGGGGAAGGGCGCTGGTGGGGGGGAGATTTGGTGGGCGTTGCTGTGGTGAGAATGGATAAGGAGGGCTGTGATGGTGATACGAGGGCGGGTGGGGAGGAAGAGGGGGATTGAGGGACGTCGATGTCGATGTCATCCTCGAAGACGGGGTCGGGCTGTGGATAGATTGAGTGAGACTTTTTCACAGGCATGATACGAAACTCGCTGAGCGACTCCGAGCCAGGTCTGTGTGCTGTCGACTCGTCATCCCATTACATACACTATCAGTCACGTGGATTCACACATACTCGTCTTGTACCGCAAAGTACGACGCGCGAAATGCACCTTCTCGGCCAGCTCACAGGGGGTATATAACCCCCCGCCCTGCGGAATCCCCCCGTAGCACTCCCCCAATGCAAGGTGTGTGGTACAGTACCACTTCATCTCGCATCCACCCAAACGTGAGCGTGCAGACCAGTGTCCATCCAGAGCAGCTTGCAACACCGCGCCAGACCACTGGGTCATTCCACGTCCGGATCCAGCCACAGTCGCAATGCTCGAGAACGTCAATCGGGACTCTTCGCCATTTCTCTGCGCAGCCGGAATCACGAGGCACTCCGTGGAACATAAAGAGTTAATGGTGTGATAGATCTTTGTACATTCACTACATCCTTGACCTGCAAGCTTCAGAAAACCACCCAAGTTCTCCACCGTCAGCGCTTGGACGCGTTCAAGTACCTGGAAGAGCAAGCGCCAGGCAGTGTTGATCAACTCATTGCCCAAGTATGTATGCACACCAAAGGTCGCATGCAATCTGACCACTGCCACCCTCAGGCACGGGCCAGGCTTCCGTGGCTGAACAAGTATGAAGACAGCTGGCCGGCGCGCGTCTATCTAAAGAGATATGTGGACGGAAGGAGGCCACATCTCATGTGTAGTACTGAATATGCCAAGTCGAAGCAAGCCAAAGCGGAAAAGTCCAGGGCTTCTCGCAATATTGTTAGTTATGTGCATCCAGAACGTGCCAATCGGGCCCTGATTTTGGTATCGTCTGTAGATCACAAGGAATCTTGGGCTCCGGGATCCTGACGATGCTCTAGTGAGTTCAGCTCTCTTGATCATAGTGGATTATCTCAACTCCATATAGCCGGACGACAGCTCTATCTTGCAGAAGTTTCTGGGTTCCTTGACACCCAGCCTTGAGCACCATTTCGATGCTTTTGTGACATTGGGCATCAAAGATCAAGGAACTCTTCTGGCCTTTTTGTCTTGGCCACAGGCAATACAGGCGCAGTTTTTAGATGAAGGCCACGGAACACTGCAGCTGACGAGCCTTGAAAGAACGAGTTTATTGGTGGGTTGTGGCCTGCTCACACAGCAGATTTTGACAAAGCAGCAGCCTGAGATAGGGACCTTCATATGAGTAGTATTGATGATAGTCTTTCCATACTTGGCTTCTGATAATCGTCGTCCTACATATGCATACCTACTTCCATTCCCGCCAAGAACGTGTGGTTCATGCTTATGAATATAATCACAGCAAGGAGATGCATTGACTACTGCAGTTGTGGAAAAAGTGGGTAGAAAGAGCTGGATGATGAATAAAGGGGGAAAAAAGACAGTAAGAGTGACACAAGACTATGGATGGGGTCGCAGTCATATAGAGATGCTTTGTTGTACTTAGAGGTCCTCATCCTCTTCGGGAAGAGGTACAGTGCCTGCCTGGCCATTCACGTCAGCCACACATGAGCAACCACGGAACAAAACGAATTACTTGGTTCAATTCAGCTTCGTACTGCTTCATCAACTTTTCATCCAAAACGACTTCAGCAGGAGCAAGCGCAGGAGCAGCAACAAATTCAAGCGCAGGATTTCTATGAACCATAAGTTCAAGACTGATTGATGGAGACCGCGACGGAATACAGGCTTACCCGACCAACTTCCTCGCCAACCACAGGAAAGGCTTCTCGAAGTTGTAGTTCGACTTGGCGGAAATCTCAAAGTACTGGAGGTTCTTCTTTCGATGGAACGTGACGGCACCGGTCTTCACTTTGCGTTCCTAAGAAAATGCCTACTTCAGTTTTGAGGCCAAACAACGGTATCCACCACCTCACCTTGACATCGACTTTGTTTCCACAAAGAACGATTGGAATGTTTTCGCAGACGCGCTCGAGATCACGGTGCCAGTTGGGCACATTCTTGTATGTGATTCTCGAGGTAACATCGAACATGATGATGCCACATTGCCCTTGTATGTAATAGCCATCACGGAGACCACCAAACTTCTCTTGGCCAGCAGTATCCCAGACATTGAAACAGATAGTGCCGAAGTTGGTTGAGAATGTCAATGGGTGGACTTCGACGCCGAGGGTGGCTATGGACCGTGTCAGGAATGTTGAATATCGTACGCGCGACGAATAAAACCACACCGATGTACTTCTTCTCGAATTCGCCAGTCAAGTGGCGCTACGTGAGTGCGAGGATCAGCACGCGATCGGGTTCAAGGATTACCATCGTGGCACAGCTGTACCTTGACAAAGGTAGTTTTTCCGGTACCACCGTCGCCGACTAAGGTGATTAGAAGCGATATGCACAGACGTAAGATGAGTATGATATGTCGAAATGCGACAGGCAGTGGCGGGAATAGGGCATCGATGAAACACAGTGAAAATCAGTATTGGGATTCAGCGAGAGGGTGTATGCTGACGTACCAAGGACGAGCTTGAAGGTGGGAATCTGTTTTTGCTCTTGCGGAGCAGCCATTGAAACTACAGTAGTCTATGTAGAGCAAGAGAGAGAGCTGAGCGGAGCGAGGTCAAAGAGCAGAAATCAAGACGCTGAGATAAGGTTTTTCCAACCATTGCCGGATTTGGACATGTCGCTGAGTTCCTTGATCAGTCAACTCTACACCGTGACCTCGCTCCGAGGATGAGTCTGCTCCCACCGATCAGTACGACGTTGCACGGTATAAATAACTTGCATTTCGACTCATGCTTACCGTGACAGTGTGCAGGGTGCTCGCGATATTTCCGGGGGCCGGAAGCTCCTTGCCGGTTCTTAGACTGGCATTGGTCCTTCTATCTCTTGCCAGTGGTAATGATGATAGTCTTCTCCCATTCGCAGATTGCCTCAGTGACTCCCGCCAGCTAAGCAGATTGCCACACACAGTAATCGGCCGACTTGGACACATGGCTGCATCCCTTCGGCTTGTCGGCATTATCTTCTCGCAATATCTCTGTGATGCAACTACGAGTTCAGAAATAGATGCCATTGGGAAGACCTCATCGTGCTTTACTCATCGACCTCCCTGCTGACCAGGGCGTTTCTTTCTTTACTCCGTCCACCTCTCTATCTTTTCCCCCCACCTCCCGTTCCGCACATGTCCTCCACGTCTGCCGTGCCCAAGGATCCACCATCAAAGGCCCAGCCAGGTGCGTCCTGGAAGGCGACAGAGCAACATGTACTGCCAAAGAATCGCCTTGGGATTGTCTTTTTTGGTTTTATGTGTACCATCTTCCTGGCTGCACTCGATCAGGTATCGCTTTAACAATCCACCATTCCCTGACCTCACGCGGCATCCAGACCATTGTAGCGACAGCTTTACCTACCATCGTAGCAGAACTAGGCGGAGGTAACAATTACGGCTGGGTTGGGAGGTAAATTCAGCGCTCTTGTTGCCGATGTTTTTCAAGCGTGACCCACCTCATGTACCAGCGCTTACATGCTAGCCTCAGCGTCCTTGGGACCGCTTTACGCCAAACTATCTAATATTTTCGGTTTGCATATTCATTCTGGTCCATCCCACCTCATTTACTTCAAGTGTTGATAGGTCGCAAGCCAGTGTTGTATGGGTGTATCCTCATATTTTTGGTCTGTAACTTGTGTGACGCAAGCACCCTCCGAGCTACTAACGACCTTTCAGATCGGATCTGCTCTCTGTGGTGCCGCACAGAGTATGACGTGGCTCATAGTCTGTCGTGCTGTGCAAGGAATAGGTGGAGGCGGTATCATGCAGTTGGTTCAAATCACCATCTCAGATATCGTGTCTCTCAAGGAGTGAGTTTCAAGTTCAAGTTCCGTTCCATTCTCTTACATCGATAGTCGAGGGAAATATGGTGGAGCTATCGGTGCCACTTGGGGAATTGCCAGGTAAGCCCACGTGTCTTGCAGCATAGGAAGCATTATTTATTCCCCATAGTGTCGTGGGACCACTTCTCGGGGGAGTACGTCTGCCCATGTTCGACCATCTCTTATGTCTGACATCAAAGTCAGGTATTAACCGACCATGTTTCGTGGAGATGGTCTGTCACCCACTTCATTAATCGTGGAGAATTATTCTCACTTCGGCTCAAAGGTGTTTCTGGATAAACTTGTCAGTGGCTCCTCCCGAGTTCATGCCCCTGTTTAACCTTTGCGAGCGATAGACCAACCGGTGGTATTGCGGGGGCCTTGCTATTCTTCTTCTTAAACCTTAACCCACATCAAGGAAGACCATTCCGTGATCATGTCAAGGAATTTGATTTTGTCGGGTTGGCTACCGCCGTCGCTGGCGTAGTCTGCCTTCTGTTGGGGTTCAACTCGAGCGAAACCACATGTATGCGAAAACTTTGCAAACAGGCTTGCTTGTAGTCTAATTTCCATCCCAGGGCAAAGCGCTGAGACAATTTCTCTCGTCGTCATAGGAGGCGTTTTGCTCGTCGTCTATGCGATTAACGAAATGTTCACCAAAAGGTCTGCAATTATCCCTCCACGGCTTTTTAGGGTTTGTGTATAGTTTCAGTTTCCCTTTGGGCAGACTATTAACCTCTCTGGTAGACCCGTACAACGGGCTTGATTTTAATATCTGTGTTTTTGCACGCTTTCATGTTCTTTTCGGGTATGTTGTTCGATACTGACAATTATTGGCGCGTTGGTTACCGAATAAAAACGAACAGGCTCATAGTATGTTTGTTACTTTGCCAGCCAACCTATATACTGAATATCCTTCAGCTATCTGCCATTGTATTACCAAGGCACGAAATCTAATTTGATTTGGTTCCTCGTGCCCCCGTCTGACAGCCAACGTAGTTCTCGGCGCATCCGCTACTATGTCTGGGGTCAAGTGAGTCAGCGTCAACTGTACGAAATTAGCGAAATTGCTCACTCATTGCAAACAGGATGCTTACCTTTTCCCTTACCGGTGCTATGCAATCGGCGCTCTCAGGCATGCTTGTGGCACGTACCGGGTCATATCGTCCGATCATGTGGGGAGGTTGGGCTGTGATGAGTATTGGATGGGGCCTCATGATCATGTTGGATAGCACATCTAGTATGTGAGTACAACCGTGCTTGGTTCACGTCAACCTGTCTTATTTTTATTTTACAGTGCTACCCAGGAAGTATACCCACTTATCGCAGCGCTTGGGATCGGTTGCCTGTTCCAGGTAATCAAGTTTACATTTTCTTTGTCTTACTGTGTAACATATTGGATTAGACGCCGCTTATCGCACTTCAGGCTGCTATGCCTCTAAAGGATATGGCTACGTCCACAGGCGCATTCGTCTTTCTGCGGTGTGTGATAACACTTCCATCTCAGAGAGATTTTAGGCTCAGACATCCTTCAGGACATTGGGCGGTACAATTGGCATTACAGTCGGAGAAACTATCATTTCCAGTACCGTTCTACAGAAGCTCAGGGGTATAACAGGCATATCCATCGACACTTCTGCCGCGTCAATCAACGATGGCGTCAGACAAATAGCATCTATTCCTGTACGTGGTCTTCACTGGTTCAAATATCTTCTGACCCCGAATGTCCTTGTGTCGTAGAATCCCGCCTTAAGGGCCGAAATAACGCACACTTACGCTCGCTCTATCAGTACCATCTGGCTTGTGAACACGCCATTGTCAGCTTTAGGTTTCATCCTTATTCTATTTATCCGTGAATATTCATTGAACCGGACTGTCATCCGCGAGGGAGAGAAGACAACTGATCCTGAGAAGGGGAAGGAGTTGACAAAGGCTACCGGTGAAGCAGGTTCCATCGAAGTTGAAGGAGCACCTACAAAAGATAATACTACTACACGACCGCCGTCTAGCCTTAGTGAGGAAACCGCACGAGAGCAGACAGACTCGTAAATCCAAGTCATCATCTTTGATTCTAGAATGACATCTACGTAGAGTGTAGGATCGGAATGGAGTAGTCACGTGGGTCGCGGTAATGATTTGCATCTGAAGTGCTTTACTGTAAAGTTTTACTGTTTACCAAGTTTCAGACAACCAAGGGATGGTTCAATCCACAGACCTCGAAGGAACCAAAGAGCGTCCTCACAAGAGGGTTCGGACCTCCTCAAAAGCTGCGCCGTCACAAAAATCGCCCCGCGATGCTCGCTTATTTGCTCCGTTTCGCGCACTTGGGCTGGTCACAAATCACATACCATTTTACTTGCAAACCCGTTCCCATAAGGGGGCCACTGAGGGGCCACGGATACATCTACTTACGTGCCTTGGCAGATCATGGGCACTTTGGGAGGGAGGAAAGATGACTTTGTTATTTGTCGGTGCGTAGATCCTCTTTGAAATCCCTAGGACCGTCCGAAGGCCTTTTGTGTACAGGTCCTGAGGAACCAAATCCGATTTCTTGTTTAACCATGGAAGGCGATGCCATTTGGGCAGCGTCGGGTGTCCATGTAATCAAGTATCTTCGAGGCAAAGAGGTACGCATGTTTTGTGTATTGCCATTGATATGAATCGACAGATATTCACAGGTTTCACGGGCTATGAACCCGCTTGGAACACCAGTGACTTCCTTGGTCATATTTGGATCTCTTTTGCTTTCCCTGACGGAGGATGGTGGGCGGATGCTCGTATGGGATGTCTCCGGTGATGGTAAGAATAGCCCCAGGAAAATTTGCTTCGCACTCCTCATTTCACTCTAGAACCTTCATTCTCTTGTACCATCCAGTTCGACATCGGCTTCACTGCAGTCTCGGTGCTGCATCCCGCAACGTACCTGAACAAAATCCTGGTCGCTAGCACTGAAGGTGACCTGCAATTGTGGAACATACGGACTCAGTGAGTGTCTTCATTTATGTATCTGCCTCACATATGTATACGCTATTCAGGACATGTATACACAAGTTTCCGAGCTCGAAACTGTTAAGCACACAAGGCTTGGCAAACGTGTCCTCTTCTGCGATCACCGCAGTAGTTCAGTCCCCTGCAATTGATGTCGTAGGCATCGGTTTTACGTCCGGCGAAATATCCGTATACGACATACGCGCTGACGAGAGGTTGATGAGAATGTTCATGGAGGGCGGCGCAATCAGAGGATTATCGTTCCGAAGTGGTTAGTACTCCATTTCTGCCGATTTCCATCCATCTCATGCGTGTTTGCGGAAGATGGACATCAAGTCCTTGCTTCCGTGTCATCTCATGGACATCTAGCTCTTTGGGATTTGAACTCTGGCGGCCGCCTCTTGCACCTAGTGAGGGGTGCTCACGATGGCGCCATCAGTGCAGTACAATGGGTACCTGGCCAGCCAATTTTGATAACGTCTGGTGAAGATAATTGTGTCAAAGTAGGCCTTGATCCCTCGGTTTTCCAGCACTTATAACTATAACCCAGCAATGGTTATTCGACTCGCCCACCGCCGTCCCACAACTGCTCAAATTTCGCTCGGGACACCGTGCTCCGCCACATCTCATCAGGTATTATGGCGAGGATGGCAAACAATTATTGACCGCCTCAGCCGACCGTAGTTTGCGGTATACCTCTGTCGTCCGCGACTCAAGGTCATTCGAAATGTCACAGGGTAAGTGCGACGTTATTGGTGCGAATGGCCGAAGAGGCTGATACTGACTCATGGTAGGCTCTCTTGTCAAGAAAGCTGTGGCACTTTCAAAATCTCTGGCATCTTTAAAATTTCCGTCGATCACGTCTATTGCCCATTCGACGACGCGATCGAAAGATTGGGACGATGTACTCACAGCCCACACCGATGAACCTTTGGTTCGGTCCTGGACGGTGCCAAATAAACGTGTAGGGAAACACACCTGGAATTATGCCGATGGCGCCAAACGAAAATCTCCATCAGGCTGTGTGAAGGTGCGTAATGTCAAAAACCATAAGATTATGACTTACCGGGTCCGCCTAGTGTGTTTGTGTTTCTACATGTGGAAACTTTGGTATCGCGGGCTCGTCGACAGGAGAGATTCACATGTGGAACATGCAATCTGGCTTGAGGCGGAAGACATTCAAAGTGGGACCGTGCCCTCAAGTAGTAACAGAGCGGCTGAATGCTACGTCTAAACTTAAGGCTAGTGAGCGCTGCATTACAGGGTTAGCCACCGACGCCTTGAACCGTCTCGTCATTGCCAGTACGTTGGATGGAACCATCAATGTAAGTCGACGTCAACTTATCATTTTCAATGTATTCACCAAGCTGGAGTAGTTTTTCGATTTCCATACTACTAAACTGGACTATACGTTGGTGCTACCCTCATCCGCTCAATCCGTGATCCTTCATCAAAATTCCGGGCTGTTGGCCGTCGTCTGTGAAGATATGACAGTCCGTGTTGTTGATATCGAAACCAGACGGATGGTTAGAGAACTATCATGTGGCCAAACTCGAATTCTTGACATTGTAGGAATCTGCATTTTGATCGCCAGTCCCTCATGCTGATCCCGTCCAGGCATTCTCCCCAGACTCTCGCTGGATAGTATCAACATCCCTCGATTCAATAATACGGACATTCGATATACCAACCGGCGGCTTGATTGATGCATTCCGTACACCAAGTATCGCAACGAGTATCGCGTTCTCGCCCACAAACGACTTTTTGGCGACTGCCCATGTGGACAGCGTTGGGGTGTTCTTGTGGGCAAATCGAGCACAATTTTCCGATGTCACTCTTCGAACAGTGTCTGAGAGAGACATTACAGAAGTTTCGTTACCATCGATGCAAGAAGACATTGAAGACGACGGTATAACTCGATTAACTGGCTCCATCATACATCATTTCACGCGTCTGTCTACAGCCCTGGAAGCGTTGACTGCGTTGGCCATAGAGGACAAGCCTGTGGATGTATTCTCCACGCCTCCTCAATTGGATGGGGACCTTGTCACGCTGACACTTCTACCTCGATCACGATGGCAAACTCTGTTGAACCTAGAAGTCATCCAGGTACGCAGTGCGTTTGCTCGGTGGAGTAACTTGGATGGATCAATGTCGTAGCGACGAAACCAACCGACAGAACCACCGAAAAAGCCTGAACAGGCCCCCTTCTTCCTTCCTACGTTGCCCGGTGTTGAGCATCGATTTGCCATAGAAGAGAAGAAGGAAGAAAAGACAGAGAAGAAGACCCGCTTAGACAAAACGATGGCTAAATCAAAGAGTATTCTCCAAACAAAACTATCAAAACTCAAGAAGAGTCCTTGTGAGCTTATTGAATGCATCGCCTTTCGTTTTGATGCTCATATTTTACAGCCGATGATGAACTTTTTGACCACATCAAGAGTTTATCACCTGCTGCGATTGATATCGAGCTACGGTCGTTGACCACCTTGGATCACCTACGACAATTCATGCACGCACTCAAACGACGCTTGAAGTCCCATAGGGATTTCGAAGCAGTCCAGACTTTGCAGAACGTCTTCCTTCAGATGCATGGGGAGGTCCTCATAGCCAATGAGGAGCTGTTATCAGAAATGGAGGAGCTACTGGAAATACAGAAAAAAGAGAGTGAGCGCATCTTGGAGCTTCTCGCCTCATCCCTTGGTACATTAGGCTTTGTACGAGATACGATGTAAGACTGCCCTATAGAGAGATATTAGCCCCTGATCGTCCTTAGATAAGCCGCCGGACTCTGATGGTTGAATCTGTATCCGCTTGTCATCGTCGTGCATCATGTCCTCCAGTGGTGGCAGGGGCCCCGATGGAAAAGTCTACTGCAAACATATGGAGGAGGCTGTGAAACGCAAGTCAAACACTTCGAAGCATCCAAATCGGTGCGCGGATTCACAATGCTAGGGTTCAGCGAACGTGGCACGGATTCCTGACATACATACATATTTCTTGAAACAGTGAATTCTACTGCTGCAAGAGAGGTCCATCAGACCAAACCAAGTGTAACTTTTTTTGTGAGACCGTTGCCTTGTGGCGCCAAGTATGCTCATGCTCTCGCTTTAGATTGGGTAGATGATCCTAAGCCCCCCCAACTAAAGGAGGGCGTAGTCCATACTTCAATCCCATCTGCAGCTCAACCATCTACGCCTCAATCCTCCAAAGGAGGTAGCAGGGCACCTCTTATTACCACGCCCTCTACGCGCCGGTCGCAGATCCCCTTTGTAACGCCGAATAATCCACCAGAGACCCCAGGTAGCAGGAGGCGTTTGGAAGATATTGAAGCTGGCCTGAGGCAACGCGAATTAGATCATAGTCCCACTCGTCCTCCCGGCCGTCCGGGTCCATCAAAAGAGCCAGGACCTTCTACATCGTCACTAGTATCCAATGCTTACACCATCCCTCAACCACCCTCACCAGTTCCCACCGAGGTTGACTGCGAAGAAGAGGCACAACCACGAAAGACCTTTAGTTTTCTTGGGTTAGACTGTACCAGCCCCGAGCCAGTCACATCTACAATTCCACAAGAAGGGCAACCCTCGACGCCGAAGAAGCGACGCTTGACTCATTCCACTGAAGGTACTGCAATTCAGTCGACCACTGAAGCAGTATCCTTCGGTGGTGGGCTACTGCTTACACCACCACAAACCACGCGACGCATTGCCCAATCCAACGAGCCTACGGCCGTCTCGGTCAGAGTACCCAGCAGAAAGGGAAAGGAACGCGAGGACGCCCCACCAGCGCGAACACAAGACCAGGTTGGTGCTTGTCCTTTCCGTTTGACGAACGCTACTGCCTTGCATGATCCTCCCGGAAATCTAACTGAGATTCTCTTGGATAGGACTGCTTTAGTTGGGAACTACGAGACGAGGACGCTCTACCGCTTTTTACACTTCCGGAAGATACAGCTTCCATCTCGAGCGTGTCGCCGACGATTGCCGAGAACGTACTCGATTATGCAGATGGTATGAAGGCGCGAGTGAAGGCACTTTCAGAGTACATGGAATCGTTCGACATTACCCAGGCATCAAAATCGTTGCAGACCATGGAGCGACAGAGGATCCAATTTGAGTGCAGGGACCGTAGCCAAAAGCAGCGTATCGCAGAGTTGGTTGCGGAAAAGGACGAGCTTCTTGCTGAAGTCGCAAGGCTGAAGGCAGCACTGGAACGGTGAGTGATACGGTCTTTATACCTCGGGAATGCTGACTGAACGCTAGTCAGCTCTGAGGCGAGCCACCGTTTCAGCCTGAGGGGCACATCGGACTCGGATATGCCAGTGGTCAATGGGTGGGATGGTAGCGATTAGATAATCGATATATCACGTGCTTGTCGCGTCGCGTAAAAAAATGCAGCGACGCGTTTGATAGCGGTCCATGTTTGGCTTTAGACCTCCTCATACCTCGTCTCCTGCAAAGTCCCTCTTGCCGAATGTTCCTCCATCAGAGGTCTCTCGAGTTTCCACGGTATCTAGATCGGAATTGCTGGCGCTCTCACCCACAGAGGTCGACTTTCTCGATGCCGTTATAAGGAGGATCGCGCCGAACGCGACCTCGTTTCTCTCCGGTTTGAAAGCCTATAACGACGAACTACACGATAGGGGTCTCGACAGTCAGACCGAAACGATTCACTATGGGAGGTTGCTAGAGATTTGCAAGTTGAGGGGACCGAGTTGGCAGGTCAAGTGGGACGCGGTGAAGAAGCAGTATGGTTATGGGATTGTATCGACGCGCCCTCCGCCTCGACCTCAAACCCCTCCACGGCTTCGACAGACTTCTTTCTCGAGGCCGACTCGCTCACCAGCATATCTCATGCCTCCTGTACGTGACGACGAAGACGATGTGTTCACTCTCCATTCCCACCAAGACCGCGGTGAAACTGAGGCCACCGAGGGCACGGTACAGACGGTGGAGGATCGAGAAGAAGCGGGCTCGTCCGATACGGAATGCGACGACGAATCTGTACGATATGGTATCACAAGGTCCCGCCAGCCCCCTGGTGTAATACAGTCAAGACCATCCAATCCCCCTGTTTCTCGCCTAGTGAACCCTATTTTACCCCCCAGTCTCACTCATCCGGCGACTCCTCGACCCCAGAATACCTATCACCGGGCGATTGGACGGATTCCTGCCTGGGAAGATATCTCCGACACCACGGACGGTGTGATGCTGTCCCCCTCGAACACCCCGCCTTCTTATCGAGCGGCGGTCCACACGGGACCCACCTCCAAATCAGCAGGAGTTGACATGAGAAGTCATCTAACTCCGCGTGCTCCTTCGCCAATCAAATTGCCCAAATCCGAAACGATCGTTCAAACACCACTACCCCAATCCCGTGAGCGCAAGGGCAGCGTAATCAACGAAGAAGATGCTTGGAAGAAGATCAAAATGGCGCGAGATGAAGAAGACGCGGATAAGTTCCGCGACGACAAACTTCTCGAACGCTGCTGGGAGATATGGTTGCTCTTCTACCGGTGGTTGATTGTGCGGTCTTTCTTTTACTCTATTATTTCAAATCGGTTAACACCCAGGTGACACATAGACGACAAATGACCAAGTCGCTGAGGCTCGAGACAATGTCATCCTTGGGTCAGCTCTCCAAAGATGGCGGAATGTCACGGCCTCACTGATGGAGAAAGAGAGACTTGCCGTCACTCTTGCAAACACCCGATGTTTGCGCACGGCATTGATTTTATGGAAAGCAAAACTCAAGGAGAAAAGGCAAGTTGCCTGGAGAAACGACATGCGGGCTAAAATGAAGACTACTCGCGAAAAGCGTGACTTGAAAATCCAGAAGGATGCTTGGGCAAAATGGCGGCAATCTTTCCGCTCGCACCTCTTTGAGCTGCAGCATAACGAACGCATCGTCCTCCGTTTTTTCTTGCGTTGGAGGTCGAGCTTATCTAAACTCGATTCCTTGGAGGCAGTCGCGGAACAGTTCTACCGCAGAACAACATGCAGCGCCGTAGTGCAAACCTGGAAGCGATGGAAACGTGTTCTTGCAATCCGTGACGCAGAAAAGATGGTGACAGTCAAGATAGGTCAACGAGTCTGCGGTGAGGTGGTGCAGAGGTGGAAAAAATATACGTGCGTCCATTCTCCAAAAAAATTATTAGAGCCTAGAATCCAACGTGCCCGTGCAGTTATGAGCGCCAAGCAGCCGTCGGTTTCTACAATGTTTATGTGATGAAGCAGGCAATCAGATCTTGGAAAACTGCCCAAGATCGGATACGTGTAGGTCCACAAGCGTGTTTGGAATAATTTGATTTTTAATTTACCATGCCTGCAGAGAATGGAGAGGAGAGCAGATAAGCACCTCGCTAGGCAGGACGACGTACTCATCCGAGCTGTCACTCGAGTGTGGAAGGCTCGAGAGCGTGGTAAACTCCTCGATAGAGTCCGAGCATTGCGTTTAACGAAAGGCGCTTGGTCTGCCTGGAGAGAACGAATGCGTCAGCAGCGCCAGCTGGAAGGTGAAAGAAAATATGTTCACGATTTTTAAGGCACTAATTGTATCCAGACTGTGCTCTTGCGTTCAGCATGAGGTCCAATTCATCCACAGCGGCGGCCGCTTTGGAGACTTGGCGTCAAGTGTATATCGTGTATCAGAACCGCCGGAACTTTGCGATTCAACGCCACCTCGCTCGCGTACAGTATAACGCACTCCTGGAGTGGAGGCTTCAGCTGCGTGCGAAGCTAAAGCTACTCAAACATGCGAAAATCGTCGAAAAGTTCATCATGCAACGACGGATATTAAATGCATGGAAATCCAAGCTCACCGAAAAGAAGCGGCAAAGCAAGCTGAAAGTTTTGGAAGCACGCAGACTTGGTGAAATCATGAAGAGTAAGCCGCCTGATAAACCTCCGTCTCGTCGGCTATTCTGAACGACTTCATGAAGTGTGGCTGACAAAAGCAAATCGAAGGCGTTGGCTCCGCACAGCAGAAGAGCAGGTCGTCACTCGGATCAATATGGTAGGATTCGTAAAAGGTTGGAAAGTGATGAAGTTCTTCTGACCCCGTTTACAGCGAATATTGGCTGATGCCTTGAGCCGCTGGACAAATCGAGTTATCGAAATTAAGCTGCGAGAGCTTGAGGTTCGCCAAAAGTACTCCCATGCTGTGCTGAAGTAAAAAATGATTCCTATTGGTGTGGATTGGTCTGACCGTTCTGCCTAGACTTTCCTTTAGAAAATGGAAAAACATCTGCCTGAGACATGTCGAAGACCTTAGTCTCATGGAGAGTCATCTTGACATCAAGCGGGCAGGTGGGTGTTATTCCTTTCGATAGCGGACCGGTTCTGAACGCAATGTTTATTGAATATGTTGTTCCAGAAAATATGCAGCGCATGTTCCACAAATGGTTGGCAGCAGCTCGCGCCCGGCGACATAAGCGAATGCTCCTGCGAGAGCGACAAGCAGAATTTGATCGGGCTATTATGCAGGTTGCATGGGACAGGTGGAGAGAGAAATACGTGGAAGAAAGGTTGCACCCCATGGTGATACCCACTCCCATCACAAATTAACCGGAGGGCTAATTTTACGCTCAAGGTCCACCAAGTAGTGCAGCAGAATCAAAGGAACCTTCTCTTCCGCGCATTTGGAATTTGGCATTCAAGGACAAGGGTGAGTTTATCACGGTTATGCCATAACACGCGTTTTTCCCTGACAAGACTTTGCCAAGTCCCTCCCAGCGATACGGTTCCATGCGACTCGAACCAAGACCAAGATATGGGAGACTTGGCGCGCTGCCATGCCTCAGGCCCTGCAGGCCAAGAAAGCACGTGAATTTCATACCACAGCCATTCTATGTACGTTCCAAGTTCACCAGAGCCCCAGTCCGCTAATGAATGTGACGCCAGCACGAGCACTGGATAGATGGAGCCAGACCTACAAAACGTCGCGTCACCTGAAGGAAATAGCGTAAGTGATCTGGTTCAAGGATTACCGAGCTGGGACGATCATTAATCCTTGTCAGTCGTGCCCGGTACTTACGCCTGCCGACGGTGAACAACGGTCCACCTGTGGCCACATCAAAGCTTGCCAGTCCATTGACGCTAAAGGCAGCGAGAAATTCGTACCCTCGGCGAAATGTAGGGGCTGATACGGATAGCGAGGACTCAGATGCAGGCGCAAACAGGCTGGCTAGCCGTTCCAGTAGGCTCACCCCCAAGCCAGGCATCGTTAGCCTCCTGTCTAGCCGACCTCGCATAGAGCCGGCAACTCGTTCTCGTCTAAAATTGTCTGTCCGAGGACGGGAAACGAGCCCTGCTCGTTCTGCAACGTCCGCACTGCCGACCGACGAACCCCCACCATCCCCACGACCACGTTTTAACGCCCGACGTGACCCGAGTCCTGCACGTTCAAAGGTGTCCTACCGTGACCCCAGTCCGGCAAGATCTGTTGCCCGGACACAGAGCGAGCCCGAACGGAGCCGGTTGTGGCAAGAGCTGAGACAAGTACGGATGCGGTCTCGACCACCCACCGACAAGTCTCGATCATCTTCGCCACCACCCTGAATTCGCGACAGACGTATCATCTTGGTAAATGGATGATAGAAAGCTGAGTGGATGGCAAGATGTTGGGAAATAAGCACCCTTAGTATCCGCCACGACGTTGGGTTATATTTAGCATAATAGGCGAGGGGATCCGAATCTATGAAGCATGCGGCCCTGTTGGCGTGACAGTGTCTATGTGCGAAAGGGGAGCAGCAAATGGAATAGGGACACGTGGCGACTGAAGAGGGGACGAGCACACGAGGAAGCGTGTAGGCGCGCCCCCTTTGAATGATCGACTGGTAAGTGATCTGATCTGATCGTTGTGCATGATACAAGAACGCACACGAGGCACACATTGAATTGCAACGGACGCTGGCAAAGGCAGAGCCGGTGAATATAAATGCTATCTGTGAACGCGTTCATGCCGGTGTGTGGCCGCCACGACGCGTGTACCCAGGGCCTCGGGGCTGGGCCCGCATCACGAGTTTTGATAGTATTGCCAGCCGACCCAGTTCGCGATGACAAAGTACGAGGTGGTGGGTATAATTAGTAGCACAAAGTACTTGTAGTGCGTGTCCTGTGCCAGGACGTCAAGCAGCTGGTGGTGTTCATACGTCAGGTCCAGCCACGGGAATGTGAACGGTGAGTAGGACGTACAGGGATGCCTGAGAATGGGAGGAACGCGCTAAAAAGGACGGCATAGCTTGCCGATAGGAAGAAGAGGCTAGTCAAAGTGATGACGAGGTTGGCAGCATTGAGGGACGGCATGTGCATGTCGGTTGGTCGGAGAGGAGGGGCGTGTCCGTGTCCTGAGGTCGTAATCCCGGTGACAGCGTGCTCAAACGTCGTCGCCCCCAATCCACGTTCGCGGAGCAGCAGGCAAGGTTTATTCAAACAATGATCTAGAACTACAGTACGTATGACACCGTGTTATCAAGCGAAAGACTAAGAGATGTTATTGCACGACGGGGCTGTGGTGTTACAAAAATTAGACAGATGTAATCTGGGAGTGGGCATATTGCGACAGGCGGTGGGATGCATGAATGGTACAGCGATTGAGGAGTCCATTGGACGTCAAAGAGAGCGAAGTGTCAAACGTAGCACGAAAACACAAAAAAAATACGAAAAGGGAATGGGTACAGTGCGAAGGGGAATAAAACGTCGAGTCGAAAGAAATAGCATAGGACTCATACACTCAGCTTGTGGCGTTTTTCAAAGTTCCTCTCAGTCAATCCACAGTACCTCTTCCGTGGAAGATTTTCCGTGTCGGAACTATCGAGATCTGACCGTGAATTCGAAACGGGGAAATATTCAGGGCGACCGTCATCCATGCTATGCATCCCTTGAGACGATAGCTCGTACGGACTGAGCCCATTTTCGTCAACACACGGTGTATCCAGAAGTTGCGGCAGAGTTATCGAGGACGGCGGAGAAATGGGCTGCATTTCCGAGGAGGATACACTTTCCTGGTCCGGTGTTAAACGGGGATTGTCAGCGAGCAGACTAAGATGACTCGTCGGCTCGTCAGAAGAATCGGTTCTCAAGGCGCTGGAACTGCCATATGATGAAACGGAATCTGCGACACTTATCCGCCTCTTTTTCTTTGGACGGCGACCGATCGGCGATTCGGCGGAGGCGGTGATTGCAGGGGCATGAGAGTATTCCATTGCCTGAAAGGTAGGCATGTATATGGGCGCGGCAGGGACGCCGTGGGGGGGACCAGGTCCAGCGTCCTTATCGCCGTTGGTAGAGCCAAACGGGTCTAGACTGGAATGTTTGCCGCGAAGGAAAGGGCTGCATCCCGTACGTTTCTTGACCTCCTCGATAATGATATCTAGGCCTTTACCGGTGACATTTGGGCAACCTTCGGTGGAGTAAATTTCGGCTTCGTCAACGCCATCTAACAGAACACCGCCGGCGTTGATGCGCTTCTGCAAAGCGACCGCAACTGCGTGGAGACGCTCGTCATGCGCGGCGAGAACGGAAATGCCTTCGGAGCGGCGTGCCCAGTACGAGAACTGTGTGTTTGACCAACCGGAAAGCACGAGGATGGTAGAGCGCGTAAGGGTAACGGAACCTGACGGAGAGAGTGGATACAGATGGGTCAATGACTTGAGGGGATTGTACGGATGGCTGCGTAATCATAGTGTCAGCATGACCCAACCGTGCAAGCACACTGTGATGGAGCACGGAAGAAGTGAGAAAGTACGTACGGTACATAAGTTCGTAAGACTTCTTTGACAACCTCGACCTTGACGAGAAAATCGATTGCAGTGGCACCCGGGGGAGGAATGGCATCGTCATGGGCGTTTTTGCCTCTGACACGGACTTTTGACTTGATCGGGCCGAGGCGACGCTCAAACAATCGAGCACAAAATGTGTTCCATTTTGCCTCGCCAAGCTGATCGCGAAGGAAGGCGGCCGCACAAGGGTCGACCTGAGAGGGGGAACCTGCAAGTGAGCGCTTGATCGTGGCACGGTTCTAGAACGGAGATGAGTCGTAAACCGAGAGCAAATGGAGAGAACTCGCCTCGATGTCAGCTCTACTGAATTCTGCGGGATTGGACTGCACGATGGGCGGCAAAAGGGTATGTGCCAGGCCTGAGGGCTTGGGATGGGACGAGGTTATAGCAAAGGATGTTTGATCGGGTGGACAGGCGAGGTCGTGCAGAGGATGAGAGAATGGAAGGGAAGGCGGGGAATGTACAGAGTGCAAGCGAGGGTCGTTAAGCGACGAAGGGCCGCGGAGGCCAAGGTCGTGATTTGGATGCAAGTGTTTCGGGGACATGTGTGGGCTGTTGTGCATGAAAGTATCATTGGGGTCGTGGTCGAGAACGAAATGCAATTCGGGAAGGGGTACGTGGGGATGGTGGGGGTAGGGATAAAGAGGGGAGTAGTCTTGAAAGGGGCTATAATACACCGGGTGGTCGTGAACAGATAATACAGGGAGAGCGTCGGAGAAGGTGGAGGGGAAAGCAGGGGCATGAATGTCGATGTCGTGTACGTCTTGGTCGTGGTCGTGGAGGATGTCGGGTGCGCTGTGGAGGACGTCGCTTCTGTCGATGAGGGCGACGGAAGCGGTGCGCATGTCGAGTGGTGGGAGGAGGAGGAGGAGGAGGAGGAAAGGAATGGGGGGAAAGGGAAATGGCGAATTCGGGTTCTCATATATGATCGCAAATGACAATTGAACGTGAGAATAATATACCTAAAAAGCGAGTTGAGGTATGGTTGGACTTGGGCCTCGTGCTCGCGGTCTACGACGACATGGAAGAGCCATCAGAGCTGACCAGCGCAATGTGCGATCCGTCCGTCGATGTGCTAGATCCCTACCGCTCACAGCCAACACATAACAGCCCTGATCACGGCCTGGCGCCATCGCCTCCTCGCCGCACCCCATCTCCGTCCCTGCCAGAGATCCCTGCAGCGGACCTCGACCTCACCTTCAACTTCGACTCCATCATGGGCACAAACGCGCCAACAGAGCCGCGGTAAGTACAGCCCGCCTCTGCCGTGTCCCCGCACAGGCACGATCAGTCACCGTCACCCGCAGCGTCGAGCGAGTGCAAAAGCGGGCAAGCAACGTGTTGAAACTGACACAGGAGAACGAAAAATTGAAGGAGGAGCTCAGAGCGATGACCGTGCGACTCGAGGTCGCTGAACGGCGCCGCCAGGAAATTGCGAACCGACAGCTACAGCAGACGCAACAGCAGACTGGGTCTGTTGTCGCCGATACCCACTCAGCTCGATCTCAGGGCAGCCCTTGATATCCGTTTATTACCGTCCCTTCATTTCTCTTTACTCGACGTTCATTTCCTGTCGCACTTGTTTTTCGCTTTCCTTTGCTATTACCTTGTCCTACACAAGTGAACTCGATTATATTTGTCCCACGTCCTCACGCCGGAGCTCCACTGAGATCAAATAAATTCAAGATCTCCCCTTATCTCTTTCTCTCTCCCCAACCACCACCATGGCCGCTCGCAGGCTCTCCTCCTCCCTCGAAATGACTTCCACCAAACTGCCCCCTTCCCGCAGGGGCTCAGAGAGGCGCCTCCCGGACAGGCGTGGCTCTGGCTATTCCTCCGGTTTCTCTTCCCGGAGGCCGTCCATCGATCCATCCAGGCTGGTCCCGATGGACAAGTTCAGTTCCTCTTCTCCCCTCCCTCTCGCACGCTGATCTAGCCCAGAGTTACCCATGTCGGCGGCACAGACAACTTCAACGTCGTCTTTGTCGGCGCCGGCAACATCATGTTTGGTTAGCTGCCCCCATCCAGGTCCTGCTCCATGTCGGATTCACTCCGTTCTCTTAGGTTCGGACGAGGGTCCATGGAACCACTCCTTCCGCTTCGAACAGTACGTCCCTCCTTGCATCCATCCTCCGATGCTCACTCCTTTTCAGCAAGCTGGGCCGGCGCCTCAAAGTCGTCGCCCTCATTGACCCCGCCACAGAGCGTGCTGCTGCCGTCCTCCAGAAAAAATGCGACTCGTTCGTCGTGTCCGCCTATCAGGATACCCGCGTTTACAGGACGTTGGATGATTTCATCAAAAATATGGTGCCAAAGGAGCGTCCCCGCGCCTTCGTCATCGGTTCGCCTCCCATGTTCCGAGGCACCCTTCAGCCAGGCCGTGACATCGAGATGCAGATCCAGAAGCACTTCCCCGGTGTTGCCATGTTCGTCGAGAAGCCCGTCGCGACAGGCGATAAGAGCGAGATCCAGGAATCCTTCAAGGTCGCCGAATCTATCTCCGAGAGTGGCGCCATCGTCTCTGTTGGGTACGACAATTCCCTTTTTTTATTTAATCTCAGAGCATCTCGCCAATCTGCGCGTAGGTACATGCTGAGATACCTCAAGGCCACTCAAATGATGAAGCGAATCATCGAGGAAAACAACCTCGTTGTAATGGCCACGATCGCACGCTACGCGTGCGCTTACGAATCAATTGCCAAACCAGACTGGTGGGACAAGTCCAAGAGGTGGGTAAACCACACGAATGGACGCATATACCCGACTCTGATCGTCTTTCAGCGCTGGCCCTATAGTCGAGCAAGGTACTCACTTTTGCGATCTCTCTCGCTACTTTGGCGGAGAGGTGGACATCTCTTCCGTAACCGCCCACTCGCTTGAATGGGATGAAAATGCTGGCCATCTGTCCAAGATGGCCATAGACGAGAGCAAGATCGCTCCAGAAAACAGGATCCCGCGTGTTACCTCCGCCACCTGGTATGACTCTTCCAATCTCCGGACCCACGAGGTTAATCGTACCATACCCGCCTCATCAACGACACAGGAAATATGATTCGGGCGCCGTTGGCTCTTTCACCCACGTTGCCACCCTCCAGGGTCACAATTACAGTTGTGAGTTGGAAGTCCATGCAGACGGGTACTGCCTGAAGTCGGTAAGGATCAGCGGAAATGAGTTCAATCACTCATCTCGTTTTCTAGACTGGTCAATCCATATGTCCAGCCCGTCCTGTACGTCCGCAGGCCTGGAGATGACCACGAACAAGCGTACAACTTCCCTGACGACGACCCGTTCTTCTCCGAGGCACGTGTTTTGACCTGTCTGCTACGCTTTGTTCCGACTCCTGTCGTGTCAGGTTTCTAATTGGATCGATATCATTGAAGACATCGAAGAAGACCCTGACGCCGCTCAGATTCTCAGTTCCTACGAAGGTACACATTCCTTGCCTCGATGTGTGGCTCGCCGACCAACGGAGTTCTAGATGCTTGCAGGACTTATGAATTCACTTGGGCCATTCGTGAGGCCAGCGAGCGCTCCCGTGCCCAAAGACTGGCCGCTTCCAAGGCTGCTGCAGTGGGGATCGGGTCACCCATTGCTGAGGAAGAGTAATCGGAAACCTAGCCGGCCTATGATAGAACAGAACTGTCAACCAGTATGACCAGTACCTTGAATGTATATTGTAGAGATAACAATGCGGGACCTTTTCAACATCTTCTGGTAATTTATCGCCTCCCTAGCACCGCACATATGAGTGTGGTCGGTACCGTCGCTTCAGTAAACTCGTACTGACCTCGTCAAGGACCTTCCACCTCTACAGTATCTCACAATCGCGGACGGACCAGTACTGCCATATCGTTTGCTTGGTGTTACTATACCCAGCCCAAGTTCGAATGCGTAGGTCTCCTTATGACTTCAAGTTGGCTGCCTTCTTTCGAAGCACTGCAAAAAGAGCATGGTATGTACCAGAACAGGTGACGGACGATGATCGTGCCTTTCTGTAATGACACCTATGCTGTGCAAAGTGACATTCACGATCGCACCCGCGCCGAACTTGCGTTTGGGTTGGGCGCAAGGACCCAGACGCTGGCGCGACCCCCCGGTGGGGACAATCGACGCCGGCTGCGTGGCGTCTCATTGCTACACACACGGGCGACGCTCGCGGGGCTTGGTGCGCCCGTTCGCTGGGTGCAAGGATCGTCCCGTGGCGCGTGGAGGAGGGCAACGCGTGACCCAGGTGAGCAGATAGGGACTGCCGATTTATATATATATCTGTTCCCCGTGATGCGTCCGGATCGCATAAAGTCCTCCTCCCCATCGAGCATTATGATGCGGGCCAATGCGCACTGGGCACCCAGTCAACGGTCGTCGTGCTCTCTCGGGTGCACGCACGCACGTACCGCGGGTACCGACATCGTCTTGAAAAATCGGCATCAAACTGAGAGCCCTGGAATTGATGACATCCCTCATCCGTGGCTAGGAACGTGCTTGCTGCTTCCTTGGAGAAGAATTTTCCCTCCGCAACCTCGATCAGCGAGCGGAGCTCCGCGGCGTCACTACGTTCTCGTGCGGAAGGTGCTTCTTCGCCTCCAAGGCGTTCGTGCACCGATTCGTACTGGACGAGTTTTCCTATCAGGGGTGAGGAATTTTCAAGGCGCACGAATACCGGCGTCCTCACTGAAGTGTATGGCCCATCAACGTCCTCTAGGCATGGTTGGCACGACGCAGGGGACACCGGATAGTCAACTTTCTTGGCATAGTTGCCTCTCTGTACCTGCATGCGGCTCTTATCGCCCTTGACAAATTCATGGACGAACTGTGGAGCCGTTGTGATGCTGCGGAACCCTACCGTCATGATTTGGTTTTGAGCGACCCTCACAGGGTGCGAGGACAAATAACCATACGTAACATGTTAGAATTTCCACCGAGTCCAACGTGATCCTGAGCGAACATACGGACAACACCTACCGAGGCGACATGTTCTGCACCCAGCCCGTAGAGACGATGTCCCAGCGATGGGCGAATGGTGCCGTCGTGAGTAGCAATGGGATCTGTTCTGCTGGACGCAAAAAAATCACAACGGTTTATATATGCGTCTCACCTCCCTGTGACAGCCCACAGGCACACGTCAATCCAGGAAAAGCGTCGCAAGAATAGATCTGCAAGCCAGATGAATCGATGATGAAACGACAGAGCAGATAACATTCAAAGTGGGCGTCACATGGTACAAAATAAGAAACAAATCACCAAGGCGGAGTGCGTCGAACCACGACTTCGGGCATCGCCGCCGATGTCAAGCAGCAGCGTTTGGCGATGGCCGTTTGTGCTCTGGTTCTTTGCCGTCCGACGCGTCTGGCGTCACGGACGTTGTAGTTGCGCGTTTGCGTTTTCGCGCGAGCCTCGCCCTTTCCTTGTTTGCTTCTTCGTCCCATTCTTCTTGCAGATGGGCTTTCAGCAACGGCATGTTCTTCATGTCCCGCTCGCATCTCCAGCAACAAAGGCTCTCCTTGATAAGATGCTCGTACTCGCTCTTCTTCAGCCGAGACATCTGTTCACGTCATGACAGATAGGGGTAACGTGAGTGAACGAACCCGGATCACGACATATAACCACCACATACGCGCTCAAAGTAGGACGGCTCCTCGTCAAACCACGACAACACATCGTCCAAATGCAAAAAGTAGCCGAGCTGGGGATGAAACGAATTGTAATGCTTCTTGTGTTTCATCTTGTCCGAACACAGATCGTTGGACAACACGTGCAGGTGGACATGTCTGCAAAAAAACCGTTGTTCGGAACGGCATCGAGAGAGAAAACGCGCACGGAACGTACTCCATGCTCGGGATGGCGTGAAACCCGGTCCAAATGTCCCATTGGAACCCGTACCGGCTCAGCATCTCGTCGCGGATGAGCTTCTTGATTTTGTCGGCCTCGGAGCTCAGGTCCAGGAGGACTTGCTTTGCGCGTGTTTTATCACCCTTGAGCAAGGTCCGAAGGTTGGTGAGTTCACCCGCTGGTACGCTGGGTGGCGCTCCAACACGAGGCAAGACGAGGAAGTGGAAGATCGACTTGGGGAACGCGTCGAAAACTGTCAAACATTTGTCGGTGTACTCGAACAGAACCGAGGGCGGCAATGTCTCTGGTTTCGCTTCTTGCGCGTACCTACGCAAGATAGTCAACGGGGACATGGCGCTGTCGCGGTTGTGGCGAACGAGACAGGCGCTCGGTTATTACGCGAAACGTCCACGCTGGCACCCGAGGTATAATACAATCCAGTGGTACACTTATATCGTACTAGACAGATTGGCACAATGGCTTACATGTCATCTCCCCGCCTTCAGCAGCTCCCGCATGTTCTCGCTGAGCGTTGCAAGGGCAATATTCACCTTCTTTGCGGCACCAGCTGTATCATTGCCATTAGTTGTACCCCGGCGACGGATCTGAGTGTTCGTGGATGAAGATTGACTGCTTTCTTCCGCACGTCGTCGGTCGATATCCGCCACGAGCTGAGCATACGAGAGGAAAAGTACTTCTGCTTGTGCAAGTGTAGAATCGAGTTCGATGGTCATGCTGAGTTCGTTGCAGTACTGTGGGGCGTTCGTTTATTCGTAGCGGGTTGTACGAGTCAAAGAGCTTACCTTCAGGATTTCGTCAAACTGGAGAAGATACACAGATCAGACTGGGCTGGAGGACCGATTAACTGTAGGACAAACCTCGACAAGGTAGCGCAGGATCATGTCGCGATGCGACTCGAGAATGGCGAGTGCCACGAAGAGGACAAAGTTGTTGCTGTAATAGTCCGTCCAGAGCACCTCCCAGAGTCGCAACACATCATGGAAGGGAAACTCGCGCTTGAAAGCGATCAGCACCCAGCTAGGAGATACGTCACACAGGGCATGGTTTAGAGTCTTTCTGTACTCACCGGAAACAGAAAAACAAATTGAGAGCCTCGGTTTTCTCTATCAAAGCGATATGAAGGCAATGCAGGCGGCACAAGGCAGTTACATACCAAAATGTCGATACAGCTCAGGATCCATGACGCTGATGAGTTCTTGCAGAGTGGACAACTGCTTCTTCATACCGCTCTGGTCGCGGAGGAAGTTCTGTACCTGAACAGGCGTTAGGCATCGAATCACCAGGCTGCATGAGACGCACCATGCGATTCATGACTTCAACGAAGCACCAGAATGTCAACTCTTCCTCTGCATCCATCACAACGTACAGTGGTGCACAAAGATCGGACATTCCTTGCACATATCCTTCATCCACAACGAGTCAGCATTGAACGTGATCGAATAAAATGATGCATTACCGAGTTCTTTATCGTGAAAATTGTATGTCAAGAGGATACCACCCATGCGGTCAATATGCTCGTTACTGGGAGATTGCGCGCCAATGTCCACGAGCTGAGGCGAGATCGTAGAAAATCGCCGGTAAGTAAGATCTGCCTCGGGGTCACTGGGCAAGTCTTCGTAAGTATGAGAAAAGAGTGGGTGGGTGCGATCTGTGCGACGGCAGTCCACATCTATGCGGTGCCGTTCCTCGAGAACATCCTGCCGATCGAAGACCTCCGGTACGCCGCACCATTCGCTCTTTATCTCCTGGTAGCGCTTCCTGCGCGGATCAATATCGTGCATATGGATATCGAGGAGCCGTACAAACCTCTTCTCTTCCCACCCCGCTTTACGCTCGAGCGCATCGACATCCCAAGCGTGAACCCCAAGAAGGAAGGGCCATATCTTCTTCCTCAACGTTCCTGCAGGCGATATTCCCCTCCTGAATACTTCTCGTTTCATCTCCTCGATCCTCACTTTTGGCCGCCCGTCGGCCGCAAACCACTTTTGCCATGTCTTCTCGTCAACAGGATTGCGAGGATCCCTCGATGTCTTAGGCGTGGGCAGATTGACCGTGGAATGGAGTAACTCAAACACCCCGAGTGACGATGTCTCCTCTGCCAAATCAGAGGATGAGGCAGGTAACGCTTGTGCCTCCCTTTTTCTCGCCCTATCACCCTCTTCCGCCACGATCCGCGCCCACCGAGCGAGGTAAACGCGGGCGCTCTCAAACTCCCCAACACCACCCTTCTCAACCCAGCTGCCCCATTCCCATTCACCGTTGGCATTCACGAGCGACTTGACGGGATCGGGGAGATGTGGAACGATCGGCTTTGCAAGGGGATGAGACAAGATGTTTTGCGCAGCATGGCGCGTGGCACGCGTGATGTTGGAAAAGGATTGTAACAATGCGAGACGAGCTTGGGATGAATTCTGCGTCGTCGAAACGGAGGGTGGGTAAAGGGAACGATGCAAGACGGATGGGCGGTTCATATATGCATTCGTCGAGCCGGAGAGCGGGGTAGAAATCGGCTTGGGACGCCGATGAGCTGGGACGGGTGAATGGGAGTTCGCGTATGATGATTGTGCAAGGACGTCATCTACCGCCTCATCGTCGAATATTTGGGTGGAGTGCGTTTCTATGTCTGCTTTGGATGGATCAACTATGAATAGGGTAGGCTGAAGAGATGAACGCAAGAGGTGGGCATAGCATCGTAAACGCGATATGAGATCTTCGCCTCCCCACGACGCAGTTGGACGTGCGTTGGAACCCGATGTGCTGGGAGCGATTGGTGGAGGAGGGTATGCATTTGACGGGTTACGTCGGTTGTGGGTACGGGATGGAAGTGTCATGGACAGTGATTCATCGTCGTGAAAGTGAAGAGTTGGCAACGTGGAACCATTGATAAGGTTGATGCCTACGGTGCCGTCTATTAAAATATTCAGGTGAGCACATTGGAGCGACGATGAACGCCCTGGCTACTCACACCAGGACGACAAAGTTGGTGGGTGGACCAAGAGAGAGTATATGGAAGTCAAAGGGACAGAGAACGCATACGACTCTGGTCGTTGAGTTGGCAAGTCGATGAGGACCGCGTCTGTGGAGAAGAGGGTAAGAGGTGACAGGGGAATAGAACCAGTGCGCCGACCTTCGTCGTCTTCGTCTACGATCGCCCTCTCCTCGGTCTTGACAAACTTGTCCCACTCTTCCGCCCCCTTTTCGTTCAACAAAGTCTCTGGTATCCACGCCAGGAGGTATGTCGGATTCACTGCATCCTACAAGCCATGATGAGGTGGCGCTGATAGATGTGATCACTGGTATACGTACACGTTTGACGAGAGCTACAAAGCCAGGAATGTTGTCTCTTGCGTAGGCAGTGGGGTTGACATAAACCTTGGACTTGCTATAGAGGAGTCTATACTTGCTCTCCTCGTCGGCCGATGGGGACAAGGTGTCGCCGTTGTTGGTGGGCGTGCGCTTAATCTCGACCATGGAACCAGACTGGACAAGAGGGGTCGGTCTGATTGACTGCGCGCGCAAGTAAATCGGGGCTTACGGATATGGTGGAGAGACAGCTTTCGGAGAGAGAGTGGCGGTGAGAATCGCAACCACGCATGAGACGTGTCGCGCTCGCTGTCAAAGCTGCGGACTACGGCTGCCACTGCCCGCCACGCTGACTAGGACTAGCGCAGCCACCCGTTTGTGGAAATCTTACACTCACGCTCACACCGTCCAAGTCGACAGCAAAAGCCAGCTTGGATTACAGTAAAACTAATGCACAAAAACACGCTGTCAGAGTTACTTTTGGTATGACCACACATTCCGGAGCACTACGCGGCACGACACCATACCCACACGCACGCACGCAAGGTCGAATCGTCAGCATACTACTTCGTCGAAAAAGAAATCGCAGGGCGACACTCACGTCCAGCTTTGGTCGCTAGCCGGTTAAGAGAGTCATCGCTTTCGCCTTGTGAGCGGACCTGCCCACAGAGTGCGAACGAGGTGTACGAGTTCAACGCGCGGCCGTTCGCATCGACGTCGACGACGTTGATCTGGACCGATGCATGATCCTTGGAGGTAATCAGGCGGTCTGAAAATACGGATCGGATGGTCTCTCAGCACTCGTCGATGGCGAAACGCTTACTAGTGGCCGCACACTTGCGGGGGACGTAGAGATCGACAAGAACACCCTACACGACGCCCGTGAGCTGTTGCGAACCATTATGTCGGTCACGCAGAACATACCTGGTCGTTTTCCATTGCAAGATCTTTAAATTGTGATGAACGAGCAATGCAGCTGGCTTGGTGTAGATGCGCGGGAAATTATTATGTCAGAACTGTATAGATCCCACATTACATAACACCCCTAGATCCAGAGGGGTTGCAGCACGGCTGACTACCTGGGAAATGCGACTACATCGTAACAACATGTACAGAGGTAATGGAAAAGCGAAAGGTATGGCATGATATAAAACGGGCTCGAACGAGTATGTATAGGCATCGTATTCGTGAATGCGAATCATGTAGACTGGTGCAAATGCGGAAAGCCGGGACAAGAATGCAGGCATGTAAGTACGGGAACAAATGCGAGTGGTACCGGAAAGGCAGACAAACAGATATTACTCATCCAAGCCATAGGCATGGTCCGTGATGAAGCAGTATTTGCAACGCGAAGCGGATGAAAAGCGTCTCGGTAAGAATACAGTGTGGAGTTCAGATGGCGTTTAGTTGGCTTTGTAGATGGCGAGCAGACGCTCGCATTAACTGCGTCAGATGGATGTAAGCGCTTGATTATATGCCAGTAAGATGACGAGAGCGGAGATTAAGCGACGAAATGAAAGGTCAGAGCGGGGCGCTCGGATTGACGCCGCGTGGGAAGACGGGCATGAGATTGAAGAAGGTGACTCTGCTTGGATCGAACGGGATATGAGGCGGTGGCGTCTTTGGACAATCAGAAAAAGGATCGGTGGGTGGGTGAATCAGGGCAGGTTGTCTGGGTGGCTCGCTAGGTGGAGACTCATGGCTACTCCCAAGAGGATTCGAGCGCAGAGACGCTTTCCTGCGGCGCACAGGCCCAGAAGCGGGCGTTGTGTCTGAAAATGGGGCGGATTCCTCGTTGAGAGGCAGCTGCGAAAGGTCTGCGATGTCGCAGTTGACGGGAGTTGGCATCTCAAGGGCAGAGATCCAGGGAAGGTGATCGAATATGGACGGACGCCCGAAGGCGTCGAGGGGGCAGTCGACGCGCTGTACACGACGACGGCGCCTTGCTGAGCGTGCAGACAGCCGAGACTGGGCGCGTCTCTTGTTGGATGAACCACACGGGGTTGGTGATTTCGCGTTCTGTGACAACGGGTCAAAGCGGACGTCTGGGTGAACCCGGGGAGGACGTACAAGAGCGAGGTAGGGTGGATCGTGGAGTCTGATGGGCGACAGCAGGCGAGGGGGAGGCAAGAATGTTCGTGCATGCTGTGGATGGTGAGTGCGAAGACAGAAGGTTAAGGGGAGATGACGAACGAGCCGTGGGTCTTGGAGGAGGTGGTTTGAGAGCTGAGCTGGTGGACGCGGAGAAGGGGCAACGATTGCAGGCATTGTTGTGGGGAGAATAACGATACAGAGCAGTTAAAGAGAAGGACAAATCATGCTTTGAAAGGGGATCACTCAGGCTAGACAATGGAAAACGTCCGACGTTGGGCGGACGCCGCGAGGCTACCACCACTACTTCCTCTTTTGGAAACATGACTCCTCCCCGCCCCCACGCGAGTCACCACATGTCGTGAAGACAAAACAATATCTTCCTACCCACGATAGACAATGCGGCGGCTATTAATTGTATATTGTGAGTATTGTCTCCAAGTTATACTCGTCACTGTGTAACACCTCAGCGTTCCGTTTTCGAGTGTCCATCATAGGCGAACAATGCGGAGCGTCAAATACAATTCCCATTCATTGACAGCTGATCGACATGTGCCACAGTCGTGTCTGGCTCCGTTCCTGACAATGGCAGGATCAGTGTGCCTGTGTTTCATTGACAATTATTTCCCGCTTTAGACAGCTCAAGACAAATGCGTTTGTATTCGCTAGATTTTAGCACTGGGCGACCAAAGTGAGTGTAAAGAAAACGTGCGACATGAGAATGCTGATGCGACTACGGTGATTATGATACAGATACATGATTACGGTTCTTTTCGACATATCTAGTCAATCTCCTCCATCGCGGATGTCGAGGCTGGCTCGGCTGCTGGTGCCTCTTCCGTAGCTTCGGCCATAGGTTCATCCTCGTCCACGTCGAGACCCAGGCTGATCATACGGTTGATCCGCTTGGCGAAGGACGTAGGATCGTCGAGCGAGAAGCCAGACGTAAGCAGGGCCGTCTCGAACAGCAGGTACGTCAGATCTCGGACAGACTTGTCAGCCTTATCCTCAGCAACCTTGCGCTTCAGCTCCTTGACGATAGCATTGTGAGGATTGAGCTCCAACGTCTTCTTGGAAGCCATGTACGACGACATCGAGGAGTCGCGGAGAGCCTGAGCTTTCATGATACGCTCCTGCAGACGGTCGTTCAGTAAGGGCTCAGACACCGATAGCAACTCAAACACACCATATTCGACGACCAACCGAATTGACCAGTGACAAGAACACACGGTGAATCAGTGATTCGGTTGGAGACGACGACCTTCTCAACCTTGTCGCCGAGAGCCTCCTTGATTGTCGTGCACAGGTCGTTGAACTCGGCAGCCTCCTGCTCGCGAACCTTCTTTTCGTCCTCCGTCTCTTCGAGCTCAAGACCTTCCTTCGACACGCAGACGAGCTTCTTGTTCTCGAACTCCTTGAGTTGAGTAATAGCGTACTCATCGATGGGGTCAACAAGGAGCAGCACTTCGAAGCCCTTCTTCTTGAGGACTTCGAGGAAGGGCGACTCCTTCACAGCAGCGAGAGATTCACCCGTGAGGTAGTAAATCGATTTCTGGATCTCGGGCATACGAGTGATGTAGTCTGAACCCATGATTGAGCGCTGGTTCTACGACGCACATAAATAAGGACACACCTTTGAGAGAAGTCTGCTCCTCGGTGGCCTTCGTAGAGTAGAAGCGCAAGAACTCGGCGAGCTTGCTGCGGTTTTGAGCGTCCTCGTGGATACCGAGTTTCAAGTTCTTTCCAAAGGCCTCATAGAACTTGTTGAAGTTGTCCTTGTCCTCGGCAATCTCGCTGAAAAGGTCCATGCACTTCTTGACGATGTTCTTACGGATGACTTTGAGAATCTTATTCTGTTGGAGAGTCTCACGAGAAATGTTGAGGGGAAGATCTTCAGAGTCGACAATACCCTTGACGAAGTTGAGGTATTCGGGAATGAGGTCCTCGCAATCGTCCATGATAAAGACACGGCGGACATAAAGCTTGATGTTGTTGCGCTTCTTCTTGGACTCGAAGAGATCGAAAGGCGCACTACGAAAGAAATAAGCAACAGCTACGCATGGCGTGAACACATGACTTACCGCTTGGGAACAAAGAGGATAGCCTTGAACTCGAGCTGACCCTCAACGGAGAAGTGCTTGACGGCGAGGTGGTCCTCCCAATCGTTCGTAAGCGACTTGTAGAATGCACCGTACTCCTCAGTGGTGATATCCTGAGGGTTGCGCGTCCAGATGGGCTTCGTCTTGTTCAGCTCCTCGTTGACGACTTCCTTTTCCTTGATCTTCTTCGTCTTCTTGTCCTTGGGCTTGTCTTCCTCATCCTCGACCTCCTCGATCTTGGACTCTTCCTTCTCCTCTTGCTCCTCCTCTTCGTCCTCGACTTCCTGTATCAAACCTTAGAATCGAACGCGAGATATATGCAAATGATCGCCAACCTTTTCGACCTCCTTTGTCACCGCAAGCTGAATGGGGTATGAGATGAATTCGGAGTGCTTCTTGACGATGTCCTTGATCTTCTTCTCCTCGAGATACTCGGTCTGGTCCTCTTTCAAGTAGAGACGAAGTTCAGTACCACGGCCGAGGGGAGGGTTAACGGTATCAGGGGTGATGGTGAATGTGCCACCCGCAGCCGACTCCCAAATGTATTGCTCGTCGTCGTTGTGTTTGGAGATGACCTGCACACGCTCTGCAACAAGGTATGCAGAGTAGAAACCGACACCGAATTGACCGATCATGGAAATGTCAGCGCCGGAGCTGAGTGCCTCCATGAAACCCTGTGATATCAGAAACACGGTCAGAACGCGAAAAAAGGCGAGTCAGGTGAAACGGACCTTGGTACCGGACTTGGCAATGGTGCCCAAGTTGTTGACGAGGTCGGCCTTGGTCATGCCAATACCGGTATCGCGGATGGAGAGGATCTTGTTCTCTTTGTCGGGGACGATCCGGATGTAGAGTTCCTTGCCGTTTTCCAGGGCGGACGGGTCCGTCAAGGACGAGTAGCGGATTTTATCGAGGGCATCGGAGCAGTTGGAAATCAACTCCCGGAGGAAGATCTCCTTGTTGGAGTAGAAGGTGTCTAGTGATCGTGTAAGCGGACAGTAGTAATGGGACGTCGGAACAGGTGCATACTGATGATCAAGTCAAGGAGCTGACTGATTTCAGCCTGGAAGCCAAAGCTTTCGGATGCCATTTTAAGCTGGATAAGGGGTTAGGTGTGCATGAGAAAGAACAAATAGGATATGTGGCTCACCGTTTAAAGACGTGTGAGGATGAAGAGTTGTGATGGAGGGGAAGAAACTCGCACAGCGAGGAGACGCGTCTGCTCGCTGGTCTTTAAGTAGCTTGATTTTTGCTGTTCGTTCGAGAAGATTCGACGACAACCCGTAACCAGTCCTCCCCTGGACAAAGGCGAGCCCCTTCTGGAACATTCCATCACGCTTGCCTATTCTAGACCACCACCACTTTGGACTAGTACATGGTTACTGTACAAGAGTACCCGTCCGTTGTCGTGACTCGTAGACCAATCCGCGCTGCCCACTCAGCTGTGCCCTCAGTCCTTCCAGCGCTGCCTCCATCTCGTCCATCTCGTCCTTCAACTCTGCGTTGTCTTCCCGTAGCCTTGCATTTGCAGCCGCGAGTTCTGATTTTTCCCCGACAATCGCAGCAATCTCTGCCTCTGGTATACGCCGTGAAGCATCGCACCTCTTCTGCATCAACGCAAGCTTAGCTTCTAACGCCTGATTCTGGCGACGGTATGCCCTGCATACGTTCGCGGGTTCAGCTGGTAATACAGAGTCAAAGTGTGGACATCTAACCTCGCTTCGTCCTGCAGTTTGTCGCGTGCCTGCTCGTGACTCTCCAAGAGCATCTCCATCTGCTTGTATTTACTCTTGATAAACTCTATTTCCTCGCCTCGAGCATTGAACCTTTGGAAGTCTGCGTCCCTGCACTATGTTAGCATCCTTCTTGCTGGCATGAAATGCGAGCGGCCTTACCAAAGTTTTTGTATGCGAACATGTTGCTCAATCTGTCGTTCATAATCATGAAGTCGATCAATCTTGTGTTGATTTTCCTTCTTCTGGGTCTGCAGTTCGGACACTTCCTTGGCTGCGTCCGCCAGCAGTTTTCCTTGGGCTGCAAAGAGTGCCTTATCTCCACTGTGAACACAGAACCCCTCTCCGAGCCAAAATAAATCCTTACTCTCGCTTCCTTCTCTGCCGTACGTAATGTCGCTGCTTCAGAGACCCAAGCCTTCTTCTCTTCTCGATATTCTCTGAGCTTCTTCTGTAGTTCCGTGTTCCAATCTGCATATATATTTTTGGCGGAGGAAGACTGTTCTCTATGTTCCCTTAACTCTTGCTCGAGGCTTTGAACTTGGGCCTTGTATTGTCGCAACTTGTTGTGCTGTACGAGATCCAAGATCAACGCGGTATCCGCGATGCAGGCAGGCTATGAACTCTTACAAGAGCTTGACGGTCAGCTTCTGCATTCTTCGAGAGGACATGAGCTTGGTGAAGTCTCCCGATGTGACGTACATTTTCTCTTGACCGCCAAAGCTCGAAGTTGAGTTCGCTCCTTAGCAGGAGGACCTCACGCTGCAAACTCGAAATGGCCTCTGCCACATGTGATGGCAACTGCGCGCCTTCGTCCACTCCCGCCGGCTCAGGTGACAATTTAATGCTTGCCTTCGCTGGCGAGTTACTTCCGGTTGGGTATAGCAGCGCGGACCACAGTATGCCCGGGTGCTCGATATCGACATCCAGATTCGACTTTAAAGCAACAGATGTGGTAATCATGTCCTGGAGCGATACGCGAGGCTTCACAGGGGGGAGGCAAAGGTGACCAGGATGGGGTGTTGGCACACCAGAGATAGCTTCTGGGGTCATCACGGAGGGGAGGACCACAGTCTGCAGGTCAGGGGTCGCATCGGACCTTTCAATAGGAGAGTGCCAAGCCTCGGGGGAGATACCATGGACGTTGAGCATGAAGCATTCACTAGCTATCTGAGAAACGCTATAGTTCGCCCATGGGTCGACTTCGGTAAGTTCCTTGAACCAGTCCCGCCATATGAGACGTGGATTGACCACACGGCTGCGCAGTAGAAACTAGGATATGCGGGTAAGTACCATCTCTGGGTGAATGGAAAACGAAGAGCACAACGTATGCAGGCATACCTCTGATTTACTCCGTATTTTGTCTTCATCGAGCCCAACTTCCCAGCTCACAGTATACGGACTTTCGCAACCCCTGTCCCGCAGGTATGCAGCAGGACCACGAACAAAGCGGATAAGGTTGCATGGAAAGAGATAATAAAGAGTCGAGAAGTACGCATCTGAGGGTGGGGTAGAAGACGTAGCAAGGCTGAGCTCCAACCTCTCCCAGCTGAGCTCAGATCGTAGACCAAGTGTAGCACGTATTCCGTACTCTTCGGGTTGTTTCCCAGAGCCAGAGCGCTCCTCATCATCGTCTACCAACACGGTGGATGGTAAAGACGAGCTTGAATTTTCCTGCCAGCATATGATCCTCGCCAAGATGACGAACAATCGGGGAAGAAATATCTTGAGTTCCTCGCACGCTTTGACCGCGAATATTGGTAGCAGCTTGACAAACATGCTGAGGCCGATCGTGCATACGGTCGAACAGCCATCCAATAGTAGTGAATTCAATAGACTGTTCATGAGTGAGTGTCTTGCTAAATCTGCTGCATGCGACTGGAATTCAGGGTCCGAGACGAAACAGTCAAGTAAGATGAAGAGTTGGAGCCGAGATGAAGGGGTCGCAAAGGCAATTTCGACTTGTGTCATGAAAGCCTATCCAGTGTTTAGCAACATGTCAAGTGCGGGTACCATTACTAGACGCACCACAGGGCATTTTAGAGCAAACTTTACGAGTACGTCCTCGAGATTGCTTTTCCACGAACACCGCTTATCGCGTTGTTCCCGGTCTAGCTTTGCCCAGTCTAGGATATCGTCTCCGGAACCTTCGTTGTAAGCGTCCAAGAAGTGATCCAACAACCTTCGGCGAAATTCATGCACTTTCTCTGGATACCTTCGGTCCTCGTTTTCGGCAGCAAAGATGATGAGCTCTTTCGCATGCGCCACGGAAGATGTTGGTAATCTTGGTTTCCTGAGAGCCGGACGTAGCACAAGATCAAACCAGTTCGAAATGACAGAGGTCGACGACAGAAGCGGACGGAGATGGTGGAGGACATCGAGAAAGACCTCTGTGTGTCCGAGTGAGGTGTGGTCTACAACATCATTGTAAACAATTTGGAGCTCTTCTTCCGCCCGGAAAAGCTGGACTTCGGATGCTTCTGAGGATACGGAACCGACGACAAACTCGTCGACAGCATTGAGCACTTGCTCTCGATTAAATTTGTCCGCTGGATCTTCGAGTGCAAGTCGCAGTTGATTCGAAAGTGCAGTGATGGACATGAGGTAGAGAACAACGCTGAGAGCAAGCTGGAAGACCAAATTGGCAAGCTCTGGATTTAACCCCTAGCTACAGGACCCTGAGGCACACGGGTACAGTAACGTACAATTACACCAGATAGACGGCTCTTGTCATAATGCAAGGTCTACGTTTCACTACAAGGCTCAAAGCTTGACCCACTTGAGATCCAAAGCTATACCAGTCGTTGACTTCTCTCGTTGATCCGACACTTCATCCTCTCGAAATATTGCGCACTGGCACTCAATGGAGATACCTGAGCTGCTAATGTGAAGTTATCGCGCTCTCAGTGGACCACCTGATCTCTCAACTGCCCAAGCGTGCAAAGTCACTCTGAAAGAGACGCGTCGCTAGCTGAGACTCTGATAACCGTAAGCTGGGCTGCAACTGTATTGTTCGGGGGAACACACTAGATGTAATTCCTGCTTCATGCTCGGGACAGTGCCAGCACTTTTTCTCGCCTTCAAGAAGCAATTCGAATTGCCAAGGACGCTGTGTATAGATTAAACAATGCGTGCCTTCTTACTGGTGACACACTCAACGGCAATCAGTCTGGCATCCTTGTCTTCGGGGGCATAGATGATATACACCATCAGCAAGCTTGTTGCGTATGCATTGTGAAAACTCGGAGCGTGTTTGATGGAGTCCGGCTTGGGTGTCCAATGATTGCAGAAGCGGTGAATCGTGGTTAATGGCTTGTCGAGAAAATTGATATGGAAGCTAGATGCTGGTAAATGTTGCCAATCGCCAGCGATGCGAGTCCTGCTGTAGCCACACGGGCCACATCGACGTACGAATCTGCGAAGCGAGCTCAGTGACGAAAGTAGCGAAACAAACCAGCTCGGGAGTCAGGCCAACTCGGCAAATCCCGACCGAGCTACTCGAACTTGGTGCTCGGCGTCGTGAACAGCGAGCAACGACCCCGCCTCCGCCAAATCCACCGAAAAAAAAAGGTAAATCGTCGTCTTCTCTCGTCGTTTTCACTTTTTCAGCGTCCTCGCGTCGCTTCCGCGCCCATCCTTTGGATGGATGTACGCCTGTGTCTCGGATGAACACGTCACTGACTCGCATCCCAGATGTCTGCCACCATTGAGGAAGTTCACTCAGACCACTCTGGCCACGAGCACGAGCACGAGGAAGACCCAACCTCGCAGGCCGCCCTCGATAAAATTCAGTCGCGCTCAGAGCGGAAAGCCCGCAAGGCTCTCCTTAGCCTTGGGCTCAAAAAAGTCCACGGCATCACGCGCGTTACCCTCCGCAGACCAAAGAACGTTCTCTTTGTCCTCTCCTCGCCCGATGTGTACAAGTCTCCCAACAGCGACTGCTACATTGTCTTTGGCGAAGCAAAGGTGCTTACCCTGTGCCCTAAATAGAAACGAACTAGGCGCTGACGCGCTGCAGATCGAGGATATGAATGCGCAAGCTCAGTTGTCCACCGCACAACAATTCGGTTCCGGTGGTGGTGTCCCTGCCGGTCATCCTAACTTGGAGGCTTCGGGTGTCGCTGCGGAGGGTGACGACGAGGACGACATCCCTGAGCTCGAGGCAGTGGAGGAAGATGGCCCAGTGGACGAGACAGGCGTTGACCCCAAAGACATCGAGCTCGTGATGGCTCAGGTCAACTGCTCGCGAGCAAAGGCAGTACGGGTACTGAAGGAGAGTGGAGGCGATCTTATTAATGCCAGTGAGTCTCCTTCCCTCCACATCTGCAGACGGCATATCTGACCGGCATTCATATTGTAGTCATGGCCGCAAGCGAGTGATCATGTTTTCCATACTTTTTGTATCACTATCACGCGCAATCCACCTCTACTTCAAATTGACTTCGCAACAGGACCCCCGCTCTTGCGAGCCAATGATTGGGAACTAGAATCATGCTTTCCAGCACCTAAGTTCTACATAGTAATTTGACCGCTCCCAGCCGTCCTGCATTACTTCAATCCCTCTTCGGCCCTCCTGTGGCGGCCCAACAACGAGGCCCATTTCTTGCGCGGCCTCGTAGGTGAGTTTCGTGAGTTCTCCCTTGGCAAACATGTGATAATACCGATGGTACACGGGAGCCTCGACTACTGCACCGGCATCTTTCAGTTGGTCCTTCGGGGTGCCTTGTTGGGACATCACCCAAGGCACGAAGACATCTTTTCCTGAGGATGAATCCCTCGTGCCGTCATCTGTTGGTATAACCCGCTTTGACAACTCATCCTGTTCTATGGCCCAGACATAAATCAAGATACGTCCATGGGAGGGCGAGACGCATTGGAGAAGTCGCTGCAGAGGTGCAATCAGTACATGCAAGACCTATGTTAGTCGACACACCTGCACAGCGAGTCTGCGCCTCTCGTACGAGGCCAGGTGATGTATCGTAGCTATCGAAATAGCGTAGTCCTGTCATGGTATCCTCGGCGCGCAGCTCACGGGGCTTGCAACATCACTCACGAATACACCCGCTCTCCATCCATTGTCCAACACATCACCCCAGACAACCTCGTGAACTACTGACGCAGTATGTTCGCTCCCGGCGTTCCTTGCGATGAGCAAAAGACTCCTGCTACGATCGAGTCCGATCGTCAGGATACTTCCCGGCCGATCAGTGGGCAGGGGGAGGTATTTCCCGTTGCCTGTGCCAGAGTCAAGGCCGATCCATCCTGAAGGCAGATCAGAGATAAACTTGGCGATAATGGGCCATGGCTGGGTTAATAGATCAGCGGGATATTATCCCCCTTGCGGACTGCATATCCCACCTTATATCGGGTGGATGAGAAATGAGTGGCTATCTGGTCGTACACGGCATGGACGTGCTGCTCTTCGTATGCCTGGTGGTCACCAGTGACCGAGACTGGTGCAACGTTCTTCATTCCAAAGTAAAGGTGGGCGCAACGAAAGAGAGCGATCAAGACATGAAGCTCAGTCACACATCGGTGAACCCCATCGTCTCATCTACCAGTCTACGAAACTTGCTCCCATCAAACGCAGGAAATGGCACTAGAGCACTTGGATCAAAGGACCCGATGGTCGCAGCAAGATCACTGGGGAAGACTAAGGACAATATAGGGTAACCCAAGGGAGAGACTCACTCCACTGACGTAGCCTTGAGGTGGCCGAGACGATCCAGCTGCAAGGCAAGTTCTTCTTGGTGGTTGTCCATCAAGGTCGGGTTCGGGACAACGATCAGGGGTCTTCCAGACCTCAGCACGTCGAGGATAGTGCCTGATCCTTGATCGACGTCAGGCTTGTAAACGCTCATCCTCAGCCGAACGTCCTTACCTGCATGGCTGATGACCAGGTCTGCATGCTCGATCTCGCCTTGGATGGACGGCTTGAATGTCCAGGTCTCTATCTCCACCCCCGCCTTCGTAATCGTCAGCGGGTCCTGGGTGGACGCGAGATCGAGATGAGAATTCCCCCGTTGTAGTACTACCCGCACGAATCCCTTTGCGTGTAGTGCGGTGAGCACTGATTCGGAGACCGTAGCTTGTACGAGTGCATCAAACTTTGTGGAGCCAACGGTGACGAAGACGAGCATCTGTGTTGGCGTGTCATGCGGCCGGTAACTTGGTTGCGGCCATGGATGTGCTTATGACTCGATCGATGATTCAGATGGATTTCTCTGCACCAATCGAGCTTTACAACAAACCACCATGGGGTACACCCTCTGTGTACTAGGTATCCTCCCTTTCTTCGAGAGATTCATTGACATTGACCAACGTCGTTCCAGGATGCGGCACGATGGGCGTTGCCATCATATCCGGCGTCGTCGCCAGTCTCCAGTCTAGAGACAACGCGCACGTCTTCCCCAAGTGGGAGTCTCATACGCCTGGCACATCCACACCGACCACAGATTCCCCCGATCCTTCCCTCCCTTCATCTTTCATCGCCACCGTCACGAGGCAGGAGAGTGCACAAAAGCTCCAGCACACGTTCGGCCTCCTCGGGGGGCTTGGCTCGTATGTCCAAGTCCTCGTCGGAGACAACCTCGCGGCCGTTCAGAGATCAGATGTCGTCATCCTATGGTGCGTCGTGCACGCTCTCCATCGCAACTTTATCCATTGAGACGCCCCTGGATAGCTGCAAACCCAATCAAGCACAGGCTATCCTTGGCCAGGACGGGATGAAGGAGGCACTCGATGGGAAGCTGCTCATCAGCATTCTCGCAGGTGTCACCATCTCCCAGTTGACTGCATGGACCCCTCCAACCACTAAAGTCGTCAGGGCGATGCCCAATACACCCTGTCGGGTACGTTACTCCCATGCTTACCCTCGTCTTGGTTGAACGAGCCCCCCCCTAGATTCGAGAAGGCATGACAGTCGTCAGCCCCCTCGCTACCCTCCCGAATAGCGAAGAAACGGAGCTTGATCGTTCCATCATCCTCAAAATATTCTCGTCCATCGGCCGCTGTCGGTTTCTCGAGGAAAAGCATTTCGATGCGTGCACCGCTCTCTCTGGGTCGGGTCCTGCTTTTGCGTGCATCTTCCTAGAAGCTATGACAGATGGGGGTGTCATGATGGGATTGCCGCGAGCTGAAGCGCTGGAGTTGGCTGCTCAGAGTGAGTTGCTGGACGGATACCAAACGAGAGAAACGCTTACCTGGTCAATAGCTTTACAGGGGGCGGCTCGCATGAGTCTCCAAGCGGGTGCGCACCCTGCTCAGATCAAAGATTCTGTCACCAGTCAGTCTCAGTCTAGCCTGGTCGGTGCGGAGGCTAATAATTCTTGCAGCCCCGGGAGGGTGCACTATCGCAGGGCTCTTGGCGATGGAAGACGGCAAAGTTCGATCTACCATCGCTCGAGCCATTCAAATTGCAACGGAGCGCGCCAGCGAGCTCGGGCAACCAACAAAAAAATAGCAGCCATGCTGAATCCTTTCCATTTTCATTGCTTTGATACAAAGATGTACATACTTTGATGACCGAAAGAATACCGTATGTATCCCAACTTGCTTTCGAACCTGCGTGATTCACCGCGAAATCCGACATATGTCGTGGGCAGTGACGACGATACAACGCCAGTATTTCTCTTGCTCCCGTAAAATGAGGGCGGTCGTGTGGGTTGAACGACGCCGCCCAGAGTGTCAGAGAGCGGCAGACAGAGCATACATAGAAGAAAGCGAAAATAGTGTATTCAAATATATCACCGTAGTACTGTAATCTGCACATCAGATTTGGGTGATGAAGGGCGAGATAGGCTCAGGCAGACTTACCTAGCGTACAAGGGCACCGACAAGCAAGCTAAACGAAGGTATGTCTCCTGCGTGTGAACCTCACTGCTTTGGAGCCTAGTGGCTGTCCGATGACGGCAAGCAAGTGGGGCGAAAATAACAACAGGAATAGTCAGATTGATCACTCGATATTGCTCAGAAGAATGAGCGCCACCCCGTGCATTGGATGCGGTGAGACGCTAAAGTGGATGAGCGTTTTTCTTCACACAGTATACAAAAGGCGATTATAAGATTGCAGAGGGTAAAATACAATGCCTTTGAAGAGTGTCAGCGTGCAACTTGGCAGGAGTAGTGTAGAAACTCACACAACAACGAATCACCGATCTGCAAGGACGGGGAAGATGTATGAGCGAACAATGAGTATAGAATAGCTCGACGGCACGCACAGAACTCGTGGGTGTCGTCCGCTCGTTTGACCGTTTGCTGGTTGAAGAAAAAAAGGGCAAAATGAGCTGTCGTGTCTGAGAACCAAACAATGGGCAAACAACGCACTTTCCACGCCTCTTCAAAGTCTACTGGAAGAATAACATAACGATTCTTGCGCACAGCTGCATTAAGGTAAAGACCATGATGACGTTTGTGACGAGCACCGTATACATACCTTGTAGACCAGCGGCTTGGACAATAGAAGCAATCTCTGCCGACGACAATCGATCAGGTCTTGACACGTCTACAATGCCATTTATCAGCACGTAGGGAACCATTTAAGATCAATGGGACTGACAATCTTCGAGGTCAACATCAGGTCCAAGGTTCATTTTGCTGGTGACAGTTTGGAAAATTAGCCGTTTCTCTCGCCGTGATGGGAGCGGGAATTCGATCTTCCGGTCGAGACGGCCAGGGCGGAGTAGGGCGGGATCAAGGGTATCCGCGCGATTTGTTGCCATGATGACCTTCAATGCACGATGAATGAGCGTGACAAATTAAGCATATTGGAAACATACAACATACCTTGACATTGCTGCCTTGGTCGAAACCATCCATCTGGTTCAGTAGCTCAAGCAGAATACGCTGAACCTCTCGGTCTGCACCAGTTTGCGCGTCAAATCGCTTGGTGGCAATAGCGTCGATCTCATCGATGAAGATAATAGATGGGGAATTTTCACGGGCAAGCCGGAAGACGTCTCGGACCATACGAGGACCTTCACCGAGGTATTTTTGTACGAATTCACTGCCAACCACGCGAATGAACGAGGCAGTAGTGTGATAGGCGACGGCTTTTACAAGCATGGTCTTCCCGGTACCTGTAATCAACATAAGCACGTAGCAACATTCGGCTTGGTGTGGTGTTCACCTGGTGGGCCATACAATAATACACCCCGAGGAGGGTCAATACCGATCTTCTTGTAAAGGTCGAAGTGAGTGAGAGGCAGCTCGACCGCCTCCCTAATTTCCTGCTTCTGCGAGTCCATGCCACCGACGTCAGAATACATGACGTCCGGTTTCTCCTCTTTCGTGAGCATGGCAATTGACGAATCCGCTTCCGGTGGCAAGATATCGACGAGAGCATTGGAATGACGGTGGAGGGCAACAGACGACGAAGGTTTCAACAGCTCCCTATCCAATGTCGATAAGATCCTCACGACATAATTGGAGCCGGTCGTGGAGCCCACGATGCCTGTCTGTTGATCGATGGCCTCTAGGAATTGGCCGATGACCAGGGGGACGGACTTGATGCGCTTGACCTCCTCCTGCGCGCGAATCAGCTCGCGCTTGAGGTTAGCCTGCTCGTCCTTGATGTAGCTCTCCTGGATGTCAAGGAGCTCGAGGTGACGAGAAAGTTTCTTGTACTTGGTATAGAGATCCTCCTCCTGGAGTTCCTTGTACAGGGCAGACTTTTCCGTCACGACGGACTCGAAAGTGGGTTCCTGGGCAAAGTTTGGTACTCTTTCATAACAAGAAAGACTTTGATAGGACTCACTTCTTTTTGTATTTCCTTTCCGACGTCCTCCATGGTGGTGATCTGCTGAGAGCATACGCGCGTGGTATGACGCGTTCACCTAGGCAGTGGGAAACACCTGCCATTCTGGATCATCAATGTCATCCAGACCGACCTTGCTGGCGCTTGAACGGGAACGGCCATGGCGCACGTCGTCACACCCCTCGACCAGCCCTCAAACTACAAGGACTCACAAACTAGACTAGAGAGGTACAAGCAACAAGAACTCCTCTCCAAGTCGACCACCTTATACGTGCGTCCCAATACGTTCGTGTGTCTTGCCGATACACCGACATACAGCTTGCAGATCGGTAATTTGAGTTTTTATACGACAGAAGAACAGATATATGAGCTATTCAGTAAGTGTGCTAGTCCAGAAGATGGAGGCGGTATCAAACGCATCATCATGGGGCTCGACCGAAATACCCGGTACGCATACCCATCATCGACCGTGTTCTCGTCTGCTCATGCATTGCCATCTCATGAAGGACCCCTTGTGGATTCTGCTTTGTGGAGTATTACACACATGCGGAAGCCCTTGCTAGCATGAAACATGTCAGCGGCACAAAACTTGATGAACGTATCATCCGTTGCGACCTTGATCTGGGCTACAAGGAAGGGCGTCAATTCGGCCGTGGAAAGAGTGGTGGTCAGGTTCGGGACGAGCACCGGCAAGATTACGACCCAGGCCGGGGAGGCTGGGGAGCACAAACGCAGCTGGAGAGAAGAAGAGAGGTCGAAGAACGCTACTTGGACGTGCAAGATGGTCCAGGCGCCGTTCCTGTTGGCGGAGAGTGGAAAGATCCTGAAGTCCAAACAACGTCCAAGCGTGCTCGTTCTCCGGATGACGAAGGGGATGATGCGAGATTTGTACGCGCAACATGTCTATCCCTCTTCTCGTGCTCACCAATCATTTCAGGGTCAACGTGCACGGATCGACGATCCTGAAGCGGACAGGATGTAAAAAGGTATACTATGCTCTAGTCTATGAGATGTAGGGACTTTTAGAAGCCATATTAACTATACATAATGTTGACATGCAAGGCAGTTCGTGGTGCAAGAGTCATCGGACTACACAGGCTCGCACTTGGAACTTTGTATCAAATGTCTCCGGCCGGAAGAGCGTCAGGTGAATTTGCCGAGCTATACGATACGAATCTGATATTGAAAGGGTGCGGATGAGGTATCTCGAGTAAAGAGAAAACTCGTTTGCTTGTCTTTGGGCAATGAACACCATCCTGAAGATCGAGATAGGCGGGATACTTACAGGTTAACTTTGTATATCTCCGTTTTGTCACCCAGCGTATCAATCTTGCTGTGTTCGAGAAAGTCCTTCACGCAGTCCACTGAAGCTTTCGGTGGAAAGCCCCACGCACAAACTTGCCTGCTATTGCTCATGGCACCGGAGGAAGTGAGCGCAGGCAGGGACCCTCGTTCGAGAGCTGCCTTGCGTCCCTTGGCACCCCTCAGATTTTCAATTGTCGGAGGCTTGAGGGACGGGACAGCCGTGATAGGATGCCCTCCGATGGACACATTCCTGAGCCTAGCGATGTTTGCCTGCAAAAAGTCGGGATGCGACAGTGAGACGTAGGCCCGACCAGTGGGTAAGAAGCGGTAGAGCTGCAATTGAACTGGACTGGCGTAAGAACGTGCATGGAAGGACCACGACGCTCACCATCTTCGACGCCAACGAGTCCTTCGCGTCTGAGGGCTCTCTCGATGTCGGCGGGGAGGGTCGCACGGGACAGGTTCTCTAACCGGATGTGTCGCCTTGTCTCGGCTGTCAAGTACATTCCATGTCGGTCTACACGACGGACGAAAGGACTTACTATTGAGAGCGTCTTTGACTGGCCTGGCTGCCCGACACGCTACACTCGCTGTGAACATCCTGAATGGTTAGAGCAGAGTCATGTGACCACTCTTGCCCTTAGACTCTACCACGACGATGGCCTCGAGGACCGACCACAGACGACGAGAACGGAGCTGGGAACGTGAAGACAGGGACCGCAACAGGGACAGGGACAGAGATCGTTACTCAAGGGGTGCAAGGACAGGGGGACATCGCGATCCTGCACGCAGACGGGATAGTCGTTCTCGTAGCCCTCGAAGAGGTGTGCCAGCTCTGGACTGCCTTGTCCTGAATCGAATCTCATTCACTGGACAGACAGGCGCGACTACGACAGGGATAGAGACCACAAGAGCTCACGCAGAGACGACAGACGTGATTACGACAGGGATCGCGATGACCGCAGACTCGATAGAAAAGAGGACAGAAAGACCGAACGAAAACCCGAACGAACGGATGAAAGACGTGACCATTACACTCCAGAACGGACTACTCACAGGGATAAGGATATCCCTCCCAAGGAACCTCCGCGGCACGGTGAACCTAGACGCCAGCAAGAGGCACGCTCTGATGTCCAGCCTGCGATTCGGACGGAGTTGCCAAAATGTGAGTCGTTTCCTACTCGTCCAGCGATGAACGCTTAAATCGGGTGTCAGATGATGTTTCTGCGCCAAGTTCCTCCAGGCCAAACCTAGATCCCGATGCCTCGGTGGAGGATGGCGAGGAGATGGACCTCACCACTGCCGAAGACGAATCTATGATGGCCATGATGGGTCTCACCGGTTTTGGTTCTACCAAAGTATGGGCATTTCCCTTTATCCCCTCTCGTGTGGCTATAACTATACGCAACAGGGCAAACACGTGGACGGAAACCAAGAAGGTGTTGTCAACATCAAGAAAATGCGAACCTGGCGCCAGTACATGAACCGGTGAGGGCGACATCCCCATGTCAGCTTGCTGTATCTGACCCACTTTTATGACAGACGTGGTGGATTCAACAGGTGCTCGCACTTGGTGACATTCCAACTTTGCAAGCTCACATCATCTTTACAGGCCGTTGGACAAAATCAAGTGATCTTTGATGGTCTCAGAAGAAGATAAGTCATGCACTCTATCTCTGGATACAGTTTTTATCGCGGGCAGACAGTAGTGTCAAACCCGCGCTTGCGACACTGGTAGATAGTGACACAATGCTAGTTTTGAGTGATTTGAAAGACATCTATCTAGCACAGTCGTGTCAACAGATAGCGTACTTGTGTTAATACATTGCCTGTATGGACGGGATACACACTCGTAACTACAAGACAGAACTACAGGAAGGATGAAAAGTAAGGACTGTGCTAATGAGGAAAGATAGCAAGACCATGCTGTCCAGCAAAATTCTTCGACGCGACACTTAGAATCCATGGAGCTTGATGGTGTTCCTAGGGATGCCCTCTTCGGTGAGGAAGTTTGCAATCTTGACCCTCTGGTCACCCTGAAGTTGAATGACTTGGCCCATCTCCTCATCGTCGACGAGGTTACCGTTGCAAGCGAACTCCTATAGCAGACCAGTCAGTCAGCATCTTGAAAAATCGAGATGATTTAAGCAACCTTTTTGAAGGCCTTGAGGAGCTTCTTGGGGTCGTATTCTGGGTGGTGTTCAGAAACTGCATCGCCACAATGTCAACCGCCAGCTCACCCTTGGGGAGACCTTGGAGTGTGGTCAGGGTCTTCCTACCGTTCCTCTGCTGGATGCGGATATGAAGATAATTCTGTGTGGAACCCACGTCCTGGTTGCCCCCGAGAGGATCGCCCTCATCAGCAAAAGGATCTGGGAGGCGCCAGCGTGAGACAGGAAGTTGGTGAGATGGAGATGATGATAAACTCACCGAAAGAGTTCAGGTTCTGCACGTTCATGCGATGAGGGATGCTGTGGATGGATCTGGAGACGATGTAGTGTTTCAAGGTACGAGGGGATGAGAGTTGGAGGAGGATGACTCTGATGGGGACCCGACGAATTTAATAATGCGATGATCGTGCTTACTAAGCAAGGTCTCGACAACGGTCCCGAGCAACGGCCCAAACGACCACTGGCAGGCCATCATGGTAGTCGCGGAACCAAAGAAAAAGAAACCACCCACGTTTCCCTATCTCCCAAAGAATAGCGGTGAGCGTCTGTGCTGGTCGACGTCGACGACGTTGACTTTGCCCCAGCCAAGCGACTCAAGAAATCCTGGGTCCAGGACCACAAAATACGAAGCAAATGGAAGGCGCAGAAGAGAAGGGAAGGCCTGACAACCCAGACCAGTACTAGCGCAAAAGTCGAGGTTGACCATAACCACAACGATGCCGGTGCCGGTGCCGGTTCTGGGTCGGACGATCCCCCAGAAAAGTCACCCACGCCGCCCACAGCATCGCAGGATAAACAGTCACTGCGCGAACTCAGGAAACTTGCTTATACCTCCAAGCCCCTACATCCTCAAAGGGCTGGTTCATCACAGCCCAAAAAAGCGCACGAGCACTCTCGTAGCAACCGTGGCGGGCGAGCTAAAACGGGCCAGCCGGATATGAACCTACGCATGAATGTCTTGCTGGAAAAAATAAAGCGTAACCTTTCGTAACGATCACATTCTGTGCGTTTCTTCCTTTTCCCTAGTGTTTCGTGGCTGGACTGGTGATTTTGTTCTTGCGCGCACAGGACGTAATACCTTATGCTTTGTTCTCTTTATCGTCTGCCTCGTCTATCGTCATCTTCTGCTCTCCATCTGCTCCAGATTGGTCCCCGCTTCCTCTCACAAATCTGGTCTCCAGCGTCTCCATGAATGGCCGTGACCCGATGGTTGTCACCGAGCTGATTGCCGTCGGGTGGTCACTCATGTGTCCAGGACTCGGGTCGTCAAGTTCGTCTACCAGGCCAATTGCTCGCTGCGGCATTGGTTCATCGAGGGACACCACTCCCCCACCCATGTTCGTTGGGGCAAGTGCGAGTGGCGATGGCGGGGGGCTTTGTGATTTGGATCGTCGTGCATCATCGTGCAAGAAAGGAATAGGCGAAAACATGGGCGTCGTGGGGGTGGAATGGGATGGGCCAGCTGGAAATGTACCCATCAGGAACCCGTTCTGGGATAGCTCTACAGGGAATGCGTCCCAAGTTGATGTGACGAGAAGCGATTTCTCTACGGCGCGAAGATATTTGCCAATCATCTTGTAATGTTGCTTTGGATATACGCAAAGCTCGCACACCCGTTGAATGGTAAAAGGGGGTTGGCTAGATCACTGTCTCAGTGAGCGGCCCAACTCGGTATCGCCATCTAACGTACTCTTCGAACTCATGGAGCTGGCGAAAGATGGCGTTCCTCATCTCGTTTGCTTCATCTTGAGTCAGTCGAGCTTTGGGTGTCTCGTGAGGGTTCATTTCGTTCGTCCCGCGAGGAGGAAATGGAGGCAACCTCAAATTCCCAGAGCTGTCTATCACGCCTGTGGCAGGTTTGGAAGGCTCCATGGGCTGAGAAGGATCGGCAAGGAATAATGCGATGTTCTGAAGGATGTTGAATCAGAAAAATGATAATGTGCTGTGACGCACGCACCTGGTCAATCTTGTACTTGACCATCTCTCGGAGAAGCTGCCATTCCGTGCTGCCTGGAGGTCAGGCTGGAAAGATTTTCAGTACAAGGCGGAAGGCCCACTTGGGATCGAGCATGTCAGTGGACGCGATATGTTCCAGGGTGGACTGATACTCTGTACGTGATCGGTGGGTCAGACGGCGCAGCAGAATATAAATGCAGTGCGATACCTGGGCGCCATTCGAAACTTTCTGATGGGCATTCGGATGTGGATGCCATGCTGGACCGGTTCGGACGAGCGTCGAAGTGGCAGTGCCGCGCCGGAGAAGAAGCTCGTCCATGTGACGCAACACCCTTCGACTATCTCGGCTTAGCTTGCCTCGAGCTGTTCGCCAAGTCTTAGTCTGCCAAGATACCCCGGTTGCATGCAAGGTCCGTGGGTTTAAAAATTAATGTGACCTCAATCCTATTTAAAGGCCGTCTCGTGTGGCCAATCCAGATAAACGAGTTCACCATGTCCACCTTCACCAACTTCTTTCGTTCCCCCGGTAATGTCACGACGAATAAGACAGACAAACAGAGGCGTCTAAAATTCATCAAGACTTATGCCCCAGATTGGTACGTCGAACGAGGCTAAAATATACGGTGTATTCGCGCTGAAGCTCGACTTTCAGGATTCTAACGATAGTTTTGGCGTGAGCACCCCATTCCTTGAAACCGTTCTCCTCACCAACGAATCCTCCACAGAGCCGTGTTCTTAAGTTTGAATTCCGTCCACGGTTTCAGACGTGAATTTTCTGTCAACAATGAAACGTGCGTCGCTGCCAGACTATCAGAGACTTTATCGGTTTACTAATCGCTTCCACGCAGGATTCGCTTCCCGTAAGCTTGATCCATGCCTTCATTCACCTCAACGCTGACATTCGATAATCAGCTATGCTGTCCACGAACGTGTCCCTGTGCGTACTATATCTACTTAACCCCAAGTATATATTTTGAACCCGTCCAGGATGTGGCTTTGTACTTAATTGCCATCGTGGCTCCTCTGGCCATTCAGCTAGTCGTCAACTGGCTTACTGTCCGATCTCCATGGGATTATCATTGCAGTGCCCTCGGCTGTTCGTTGTCCCTTGTTGTCTTCTGGAGAACATCTCATGAAGCTGCGGACCGATCCAGTGATCCTCGGTCTTGTTCTCACAGGTGCTATCACACAATTCACCAAGATTACCGTTGGCCGTCCGCGTCCAGGTTTGGCTTAGCAGTGGCCTCGCTCCCGCCTTCAATCATTCACGTCATCGATGATTTCCAGACCTTCTTTCACGTTGCATTCCAGTAGCTGGATCGCAGGATCCAACTTACGGATTATCGACCGATGCCATCTGTACACAGACAGATGAGGCGATATTACGCGATGGGTGGCGTAGCTTCCCCAGTGGCCACTCAAGTCGTACGTCTCCTAAGCGCTCACGCACTCACCAATGTTGAGCGTACTTTATGTAGTCTCCTTTGCGGGTCTGGGTTTCCTTTCTTTCTATCTCGCAGGCAAGATGCACCTATTTGACACTAGGGGACATGCGGTATGTGTGTTAGAGCCCCGGCGAACATCCATTCTTAAAATCTGTCTACCAGCATAAGGCCTGGATATCCATGACCCCACTGGCTGGTGCTGCACTTGTGGCTATCTCTCGTACGATGGATTACAGACGTAAGTTTCTTCCAGGATGCTGATACCTCACGAATAACGTAAACGTGTGTTAGACCACTGGCAAGACGTCGTCACAGGATCCATCTTGGGATTTGTAATCGCGTACTTCGCATACCGACAGTATTTCCCTTCACTCGCCTCCCCCATGTCGCATCGTCCTTATTCTCCTCGTTTTCCACGCGACGAACCCGTCCTCCCAACAACGGCGCAGGATGCTCGACGTTTCCGTGACAGTATGGATGGCGAACAGGCGGAGCTCATCGCTGGTGGGGTTCCTAAGCCCGACCCTGGTCCCATGAAGGACATTTGGAGAGAAGGCGGGAACAACGCACCGGTTGCTTGAACAGTTGACACAAGTTCATATCCATGACGCATTGCTTGATTTCTTCATTCTTGAGAAATCGGACTGTATAGCATACAGCGCATATTCCGTAGTTCTTGTTACCCCCACGACCGGACTTATATGCACAATGGGGTAATCCATATACTTTCGTTGGACTCATCATCGCGTCACTCTGAGTCATACTTCCCAAGATTCAGGTTAGCTACCTGCAAAACATTCTTCAAACACTAACTCATCCTCCTCTTCATGTCCGATCGAGTGATCAACTTCGGCGCAGGGCCATCGGCCTTACCGGAGGATGTCCTCACAGAAGCTTGCAAAGGCTTGCTCAACTTCCAAAACACTGGTATTGGCATCGCAGAGATATCGCACCGTTCAGCGGATTTCGACGGATACCTGCGGGAGGTCGAGGAGAACATGAAGACACTTCTCCAACTTCCTCAGGGCTACAAAATTCTCTTCACCCAGGGAGGTGGAACCGCTCAGTTCTCTGCGGTGGTGTTAAACATGTTGGCAAGATATCGCAGTCGCGGAGGCACGACTCCGAAGCCTGCAATGGACTACATTGTCACCGGTTCCTGGAGTGAAAAGGCGATGAAAGAAGCAAAAAGGCTTGCGCTAGGAGATGTCAACGTCATCGTCAACACGCAAACCGTGTCCGAAGCCGGGAAGAAGACTTTTAACCATATCGCCAATTGCGACAGCTACAAGGATAAATTCTCGCAGGATCCAGCCTTCATCTACTACTGTGCCAACGAGACCGTCGATGGCGTCGAATTCAATGATGATCTTGGCAGCCCAACCTCATTCCCGTTCGACAGCCTCCCCGACGACGCCCCGCTCGTTGCAGACTACTCCTCCACCTTCATGTCACGTCCTATCCCATGCATCGAGAAACATGCGGTTATCTACGCCGGCGCGCAAAAGAACATTGGGCCTGCGGGTCTGACGATCGTCATCGTCAGAGACGAATGGACAAACGTATCGGACAACAGCATCCCGCTGTGTCTATCATACAAGGCTCTGGTGGACAGCCGCAGCTTGTACAACACCCCTCCAGTCTTGTCGATATATATCACGGGCCTGGTGCTCCGGCGGATGTTGGAGGTTGCAGAGCAGAACGGACGGCCCAGAGAGAAAGCGCTCGAGTATTATGGTGAATGCACCGCCAAGAAAGCCTCGAAGGTGTATGCAGCCTTGAGGGGAGGAGAAACCCGAGGAGTTTTCAAGGAGAAAGTGCTAGAGGGCTCTGGCAGCAAGATGAATGTCGTGTTCGACGTGGTTGGCGGAGAGGATAGGCTGAAAGAGTTCGTGTCCGGTGCAGAGCGAAGGGGAATGAAAGGGACCAAAGGTCACCGGTAAGCATTTCTGCCTCGTATGTTGACACGGATGCTAATGCACACCGTAGGTCCGTTGGGGGTGTCCGGATTTCCCTCTATAATGCAATTACGGAGGAACAGGTGGACAAACTCGTTCAGTATATGAATGAATTCGTGTAAGATGCTTGCCGGGGTAGGGTAGGGATTCAACTCTAGATGCCCCTCCTGAAGTCATTGGTGATGATATGTCCATTCGATTCTGTTTTAGTTGGATAGGTGGCCCCCCGTGCACTGGGTTATATTTGACAGAGCGCACACGCTAGTCAAGTCACTTTGCCGGAGTGGTTAACGGGATCGCCTGCTATCAGCTAAGCGGTTGGGCTTTGCCCGCGTGTGTTCGAATCGCACAGGTGACGCTTTTTTGCGTCGTTTAAGAGCCATCACTATGCACGTCGTATGGACCATTGCAAGTTCTTTTTGAGGCCAAATTACACTCCTCCAGGCCTTGGTGACAGTCGCTTCAAGTTGCTAGTTTTCTTTCGTGGCTCGGCGCTCAGCGAGTCAGCCTTGCTGGCATCTCTAGCTTGTCTTTCAGACGCCAATCCACTATCTATCGTACTATGACCTTGTGATTACTTGCGGTCTGTTGGTATTGTACGCATGCACGCGCGCAAGAACCATTTCACAGTTTGCTGTCGATGCTTCTCCGGTGGGCTCGGTCTGCGATTGGTTGGTTCATGTGTAATTTTTCAAAATAAACATCAGATGCCCCATGGCTGAGTTGGTTACAGCGTCCGACTGTTAAACTTAGTTATCATCGGAAGGTCGTGAGTTCGAGCCTCACTGGGGCAGTACTTTTTTCAAAGAAATCTTTCTTTTTTCTTCCGAAATCGTTGTCATTAGAATCCGGTTGGAGAGCATGTCCAACACCGTCATGTATGCACTGAGCAGACGAAAACATCTTGTTGTAGGAGCTC